>JAUZNJ010040189.1:0-10454 GCA_034780135.1 Jordanella pulchra | reverse complement strand
GATGGATGGATGGATGGATGGATGGATGGATGGATGGATGGATGGATGGATGGATGGATGGATGGATGGATGCTTTAACATTCCCAACTGTAGATGAATTAAAACAATTCTGCGAAGATCAGTGTCAGTCTTTGAACCAGATGTCGGGTTTAGAGGCAAACTATGTATGAGAAAAAAAAAGGAATATGTAAAGTACCAAATATTATCTTATTCCACCATAACTTATTCTTTTATTCTTGCTCATGAGAATTAAATATCCTATTTTTGAGCACAAAGAGAACAACGAGAGTCTGTTTCTAACAGCTTGTGAAAGCTCAGGACAGCCATGTGCCTTCTTCCTGCCTGGAGACCAAAACACTGGACCTCAGTGATGAAGAGCCAACTAGACGGCTGTGAACACAACATCTTTTGCCAACTTAAGACACAGAATAATCATCAGAAAAAAGTAGGAAAAACACCTTTAACTTCATCCCTTTTCTTTTTTTCCTTCACTTTTGGTTTTATTTTAACCCATCTCAGGTCTCTTTGCCAACCTAACATGAAAGCTAAGTGTCTAACTGAGCCAAGAAAGGTGTGAGGGCTGAGATCCACAAGCAAAAAAAAACAGACATGAAAGAGAAAAGACTAAAAGCAGAGGCTTAATGGTAGGAAAAAAAAAGCTTGAAGAAAGACATGCTTCAGGAGAAAGGAGAAGTCTACCATCAATGTGACCATTTGACCCTAGAAGGTGCTCAGCCTCAGCAGCATGAATAAACAATCAGACCTAATTTGTCCAGACCGAGGGTAAGACCACAGGTGTGTGAAAAAAAATGGTTAATTTAAAGCATTGGTGTCCATAAAAAAAGAAAAGAAAAACCCTCTTCATTGCTTTTCTGTAGTTCTGTTTGAAATCTGTGTAAACAGAAGAATTCTAAGATCTAAAAAGAAAAAAGGAGAACCGTCTCCTTACAGATGGAGGAATCACAAAGAGGGGAAATACCATCTTGTTTGACTTAAAATGTGTGCAATGTGAAAACAGCCTTTTTTAAATTAAAAACTCTCTTTCTTACAAGTGTACAACTGTAACTGTTAATACAGTGTTGATTATTCCAAAAACAACCACATGCTGGCTAGATAGACAATTTTAAATGACTAAATCTAGACATGGGTGCGTTTTCATTGTCAAGAAAAGGACAACATGGAAGTGTTGATGGGTGATTGTTCAGATAATCTAAAATTATGACATTTTTCCTGTAATATGTTTAATCTATTAGTGGACAGCAGAGGTATCAGCAATGCTGCCCCCCATCCTGTCCACATCTGTTTAAACTGCTGTAATTCATGAAACGATGAGGTCAACCAGATACTTCTGTCTTTGTTTCCACATCTAGCTGGTTAGAATTGAATTAATTTATTTCTGTAAAACACAAGGCCATATTTCTAGACATCAGAGATCAGATATCAGAGAACCAAAACAATGTCTGATCAGGTAAGATAAAAATCTGTTTTGTTGCCTAATATAACAACAACTTTTAGCTTAGTTAACTGTCGTGTTTAAGGGGAGCTCAGGCTGCTGTAAAGCGGCGCTCTGGGATCCGACTCTCTCATGTTAAATAGGAGAGTTTCTGAGGAGCAAAGAGCCAAGTGCTGAATGTTGAACTATTAAATCTTTCAAACATCTCAATTTAAGCTAATACTCTGGTCAAAAGTAGCACCCTTTTGCTTTGATAAAGAAAAATAAACAATAGATCTTTGTTTAATTTAATTCACTTTAAATCAACACTGAACAAAAAGTATATTTTCCTGAAATTAATTTGGTTAAAACCTTGAAAAAGTGGAAGGTTTAAAATTGAGTCAGTATTTAGTTGCTGTTTTTTTAATGAATAAAGTAGCACAAGCAGGCATACGTATAATAAATGTGGAAATGATGTACTGCAAATTGTTTGGTTCTTACCAAAATAATACAAAAAACATAAGTTTTATGATTCATGTTGTTTTAAGACTTTATTTCTTGTGTGCGGGGTCAGTGTAGTGGTTAAGTGCACGACCATATATGGAGGCTTCAGTGCCCGATGCGGCCGTTGCTGGTTTGAGTCCTACTTTCAAAAAATTAACGCAAAAATAAAGGCCACTAGAGCCTAAAAAAATAACATTTAAAAGAAAAAGTTAATTTCTTGTCCAACTTGTGGTCTTGTCTTGTAGCGTCCAACTTAACACTACTGCTACTTCACAAAATATTGCTATAAGAAATGATCTTGCTGCACTTGTTCTGGTTACCTTTGCCCTCAGATTTAGAGGTTTAATCATTTTTAGACACTGCTATAGCAATGAAGAGACATGTGAATAAAACTGCATAATTCAAGAATAAAACGTGTTAAATCACATTGTACATGTTTAAAATTTTTGAATTGAAGTCCCAGCTGTACTCGAATCCATGAGACAGACAGTTAATAAAATGGAGATCTAATACAATGCGTTGAGTTTGCTGTGATTGGATACCATAGGTAGCCATTTACATGACAGCTGATTATGAAAATGAAAAAAAACAAAAAAAAAAACAGATTTGCAGCAATAGTGAACTGGGAAACATAAATATTTATTGAAAAATGAAATCCATACCAAGTCTACACCAGTAGCTCGTCTACATGTCTACTGAGCAGAATACTGTAGATTCAGCTTTCGCTTGACGCAGCTGCATTGTTTCCAACTGTCTGGTTACCCAGCCTTCTTTGCTGTGTCTCGTTTCCACAAAGATTTCAACCTTTACAGCTTGTGTATCTGGCAGGTTGTTCCCCTGTCAAAGCTGCATAAGTTTTTGAAAATCCATCTCAATTATTCCTGAATACCGTCAGGACTAAGTGCTCTTTTCTATCATGCTGTCCTGTAAAAATGTTTTTGAGGTTCAAGGTAGCTCCAAATAAAGCCATTAGTTGCTGGCCCAGAGAGAATGATTATCTAGTGACATTGGATATTTGCAGCCATACCAGAGTATGGCAGCACAATAGCAGTGGGAAAACAGCTCTCTGAAAGCAGAGCAGCAGCTTTCAGCTGTTGAGGCTAAGGAGACACCCGGAAATATTGTCAAGGACTAAACTCTCCGTCTCTGTTATCCATAAATGTGCATAATAGGTTCATTAAAAATGTCTATAGGGCATGACTTTCATTACAAATGGTGACAGAAACCGTATTGTGATTCTATTACAGGAAAAAAACCACAAGGGTTTACAAATATCCCACAGAGAAAGACGACTTAAAATTATTTATCAGTTTCCATGGAAGCTTGGTGACAAAAACAATGAAAGAAAAAGTCAAACCCAGCATGAGGGCCTTTGTTGGTTTGGCTGCATGCTGGGTGGTGGCTGCTCCCTTCAGAGGCCAGGCTTACAGCAAATTGCATTGCTGCTTCTCCAAGCAGTTCGGAAATATTCTTGCTGTGATAAAACTTCTGATAATCTTGATAAACTATGATTCCAACCTGAAAGCCGGTCTTTGCTCACAGAGGAAACTAGTTGAGATGCTGAATTCAGAGAGAGAAAGGCTGCAAGCTCAATGATGCAGCATTTTTTCAGTCTACTTCCCAACTGGGAGAAATCACGCTGCATAAAACGAAGCTGATGCTGATTTCCTATTGATAAAGTTTGAAAGTCAGACCTGTATTAATCAGGATTTTAATTATAAGCTCTATCAACCGGGTCGCCAGTTGACATCACAATGATGCGCACGAAGATAACAACGGTTAAACTTTTACAAATATAGACACATTACACAACTTTAGAAAGATTAGAGTCTCCAGAATTCAACCACCAACTTCATGGTGGTCCAACTTTATGGACACAACGAGCACCAAAGCACAATTTATATAGACATAGCAGCATGATAAAAAAAAACAAAAAGGGAAACCGCAGCTCTGATGGGTCAAATACAGGAGTAAAAGCATTTGGTATATTTGGAGAGGCTTGGAGACGCTGGTGGCATCAGAAGTCCCTTAACTCTGACACTGTTATACCCAGAGGTCTAAAATATTTTGCAGTTGTTGACATGATGCAGAATAAATGTAATGTAGTTTCACATGCCTGCTATCAAGCATGTCTTTGTTATTGCTATTCTAAAAAGAACTATTATTTTCAAGAGAAAAAAAAAAAAAAGTCACGTTTGAACTGCTGCAGTTGAGGCTGTGTTTTAGTCACACTATTCTCATTTATATTTTCAAAAACTAGAAGTTGATAGCTTCTAAATGATGCATCAAACAAGTAATTTAGCCTTACAGTTTCGTAGTTATATGCTTTTTCATTTGGGTATGCAAAAAAGGCGAGGATTACTTCAAATTAGGTGGATGTTATGAGGTTAAATAGTCATGTAGTAATTTGTGGCTCTTTGGACATGAAAGGTTGCAGACCCCTGGCCTAAAGAGTTAATGAGTTTTCCTTTATTCTGCATTTGTCATATTTAATGCTAGTAAATTAATATGAATATTTAATTACTGTATTTTTGTTGTCACTCTTTGATTGATGAACTAACAATATATCAGAATCATTAGGACACTCGACTTGAAAGCATCACTGCTGCCCCCCTTTGGTTTAGAGGGGAGTTGCTTGTTCAAGAGATCTTAAATTATGTTGACCAGGGAACAACAGATCCGGTCTGTCACAGGGGTGGCCAGTGATCTCCAAAACTGCTCTAAAGGCTCCATTAGTCATCCGAGGGAAAGTGATTTAGGACGGGCATGTGGGTGTGACGTGCTGCACACTATTGTTCACCCACCCATTTGTTGATTCTCCTCCGCCACCGTCGGCACATTAACGAAAGAAGGGGCGACTGTTTTTCAAGTTTGTGATGGGATCTGTGGGAAACTCGACAGGTTTTTTGTAAACAGAATCCACACATGAGATAGAAAATATAAATTTTGTTTACTGTGACCAAAATGAGTACAGCTACTGAGGCAGGAACACCACATGTCCACTCGCCATGAATCAGGGCAGTTTTACTGAAACCAAAACTTAAATTCTGTCGGATGTGCATGCATGTTGGCATGGACTTTACAATAACGCCTCATCTCAGCCGGTGACGGCTCCTCCATCATACTGCCATTTAAATTAGTTGTTGAACTACTTCTCTTTATCTTTACTAAGATGTGTTGTGTTATTATTCAATTAGTTAATAGCAAGTTTAGAATTGCACTTATTAAAAGCCCAAAAGAAGGACCATAACGACAAGAGGTAAACCTCTGACAACGCCTCTACTTCCAGATACTTTATGCTGCACCCGGTTTCTCAGAAACACAGAGGTTTCATCTGACAGCGGCACAAAGTAAAATATGTTATCTACAACGAAACAGGAGACAGTAAAAGAAACTCAAATACTGTGGATAAAAATATTTCCTTTGTTCCCTCTGCAGATACCTGGATTTATTCTAGCAATTGTCATACCTCTAAAGTCTTATCCTCTCCGTCTGCCTTATTCTAGCTTTGTCTTATCAGCCAAGTAACCAAAACAGATGGAATATATAGGTGGAGAAAAAATGTCCACGAAGCCCTTGAATATGTAATATCTCCAGCTTTCATCAGTGTGATCCTTCGAGCCGCCAGCCATAGACGATATGGATCATGCCTCAGACATGATTGCCATTTAGAGAAGTAAGCAGGCTGGGTTTAATCCTCATCTGCAAGCTTGGCCCCTGGCAAGGTATGATATATGATAACTTCAAGTAGTTTGCTTTTGATGGGTGAAACCCAATTAAGAGTTTGTTGCACACGAGGAGCACAAGAAGAATCTCCCCAGAGAAAGATTCTTTCAAAAAATGAATGCAAGAATAGCCAAGAGCAGTGATAATGTACCAAAAACACACAGAGGAGGGTAAAACAGAGTTTTTGATAACATTAAACAATCAAATGTTTGGGGAAGAAAAAAAAACAGAGACAGTAATGCTCCACTTTTTAAAAGTGAACTGGGTCCATCTCTTTAACCTTTCTACAAAACAACAGAATGCTGCACATGGTTAGTTTTAAGAAAGTGCAAGCTGAGATTAATTCATAGACCACAAGGCAATAAATGCTCCCTTAAATCCCTTTAACAAAGACTAAAACATGATTAAAAAAACAAAAACAGATGAATCTGGGGGAGGGAGACTCACCCGAGCTGTACGGTAAACAAAACTTAGAGGACTCAAATCTGTTTCTCAGGATGCAGATCACAGTCCTACATTTATCTTTAATGTCAAACTGGAACAAGAGCAGGAAGATGAGAATCAAAAGAAAAGGATAAGAAGGTGGTCCAGAAAAAAGTAGGACCTTTGGTCACCAGCAACTTAAAGTTCAGCTGCTGTTATTCCTCACTTGGTGAACTCTGTAGGCCCTTTATTCAAAGTTGCAGTGCAGCCAGCATTTGGCTTCAACTAAACATGGTCTTTGATCAATTGTCTTTGTGAAGTGCCTTGAAATGACATGTGTTGTGATTTGGCGCTATATAAATAAACTGAATTGAATTGAAAATTGAATTGATCTGAAAGTAGTGCGACCGGATCTAAAAAAAGAAATAAAATATGAAACAACGAGGAGGCTTTAAAAAGGCAATGTGGGACACAAGTTTTTTTTAGTTGTGATTGCAACTTCACCCAGTTATAAACTGTTCTGCAGTCTTTATTTTTGTCACTGTATTTTATATTCTTTCATCATAGTTTCTATTACATTTTAATTAAAATCCCAAACCTGTTCCATTTTTGTTTAAGAGCACAGTGGTCAGGTTGGTGATGGGGGCAGTTTTCCATTCTGATTGACAGCCGGTCAATGACTCCAAATCTGCTTTATTTAAATTTAAGGAAAGCGCTTGTTAATTCATTTTTTTAACTTGCCAGAATCTGACCCATTGAAACATAGGGCATCCATTTCACTTTGAGGAGCAACCGGACAGTTATTCAAAAATAACTGAAGTTAAAAAAAATTTAAAAAATGCAGCACAGTCCTGCATATAATCAGGACATGTGGTCATCCTGACTGGAAGCCAACCAGAACACGGCAGTGAACCCTCCAGCCGTTTTAAAGTGACAGGCCGCTGTGAGCTGCTGATCAACGCCCTGATGGAGACGTCAACCGCTGGCTCACCTGAGGAGGTTCCTGTTCAGAACAACCACGGTGTGTCCATTTCACCGCATGCACCCAGGAGACAATAAATGTTCTTATGCACCAGGGATAAACACTCTCTGACTAATCCACTCTCGTCTAAATCCCACCATTATTCAATCAGTTTGATGCAGGCTTTATTTATCTACATCTGTAAGGCTAATGTAATAGTTTTATTGTCCACTGATGTGAAATTTGACATGATGCATTATTTACTTCACTGAATTACTCATCTCTATTTCCCGTTTTAAGCACTGGTTTGATGGATGTTGATAAAAATGTTATTGTTATTGAACAGCTATGTGGTTATTATAATGTGGAGTAAATCACTTAACAGGTACAGAATTGGTGTAGTAATGGAAGACTGATCATTAAAGTGGTTCTCTTTCATTTCCCCATGCACAAACGCATAAATAAGTAAATACCCAGTACTCTGAGGTAATTACTCTAATCAAGATATCAGATTAAATCCTGTTGATGTGTCATAATTAACATTCAGTTTGGTAATGTGTTAGAATACAGAGGCTGTCAGCAATTTAAGCTCACCTGGTTGGAGTAGCGCATGCTGACATTGCGCTGATCCTGCCGCGGGACATATCGGTGGATGGGGTCGATGTCTTTAGGGCTGATTAGCTCGTCCACTGGAAAGTTAGGGAACACAAAAGTAGAGACATGGAATGATGAATAGCATTGACTTTTTTGTTCAATAAAAAATAAAGACATACCAAAAATGATCAAAAAATTTATTCAATTCAAAAATAATTTATTCCAGAGGGAAATTATGTGTTGCAGTAACTCATAGTTTTTTGGGTTTTTAAACCAGTTGTTGTAGGTGTTGATAGCTGTAGGCAAGAAGAATCTTCGTATCAGTCTGTCTTACACAACATCTGTAGAAGCATCTTACTGAGGACACTTTGTTGTCATTTTAAAATCTTCTGAAGAAGACGCTCACTGTTTTCCATGGTCGTCTTCACTTTATGAATAATTCTCCTCTGTGAAATAATTTCCAGAGGTTCCAGAGGAGGTCCTAAAACAGAGCCAGACGTCTTATTAGCTCGTTAATTTTTTTTGTCAATTGCTCTGATGCTGTTACCCCAGCAGATGGTGGAGGAAGAGATTACTATCTCCGCAACAGATTGATAGAAGATATGTAGCATCTTTTTGCAAACTCCGAAGGACCTAAACTTCTTTAGAAAGTACAGTCTACTCTGTCCCTTCTTGTAGATTTCTTCACAGTTGCATCTCCAGTTCAGTTTGTTGTCCAAGTGAACACCAAGGTATTTATACTCCTCTACCACCTCCACTTATTCTCCCATGATGTTTAGGGATTCAACTTGTTCATGTTTCTTCTGACATCTACAATCATCTCCCTTGCTTAGCTGACATTCAGGATCAAAAAAATTGTTTCTACACCACACCACAAAGCTGTTCACCAGCTCTCTGTACTCAGGATCTTGTCCATCTTTGATGCACCTAATGATTGCAGAGCATTTCTGCAGGTAACATGACTCTGTCTGGTACTAGAAGTCAGAGATATAGAGAGAAAAAAAGGAATGGTGAGAGTACTGTCCCCTGTAGTGCTCCTGTCCTGCTGACTACTTGATTATACAGTTGACCCTACAGCCTGACAAACTGTGGTCTGTTTGTCAGGTAGCCTTTGATCCAGGCAATGGTTGATGCCTCCACTTGAGTTCTTTTGAGTTTCTCACAAAGTAAGTCAGGCTGAATTGTGTTAAATGTACTGGAAAAATCAAAGAACGTGATCCTCATAGTATCCTCTGCCTTGTCTAAAGGTAGGTTTGTTGAAGCAGGTACAGTACAGACTAAAAGTTTGTGGTCAGAAATCAACTGCCAACAGTTCAATATCTGCTCTTCAGTGACAAACCTTCACTGTAACATGTCCTGGATGACACCATCTATTGTTCACAAGCACTGCCAACCCGCCTCCTTTGAATTTCCAGTCTTCTTTAAATATGTCTGCTCAAATGATCAGAGAGCCACTAGAGATATGATCCTGCAGCCATGCTTCAGTAAAACACATAATGCTGGATTTCTTCTAACTTGTTTCCTAAATATCTTCCATTGCCCATGATGATTGATGGAAGAGATTGTTTGAATTTCTTCTTCCTCTCTCTTTTCCTTGCTTCTGCTGTGAATCCCCGCCACCTCCTTTCATCTCAGCTGGTACTTGTGGAAGAAGTTGATATATTATTTCAGCTGTAGAAATGTTTATGAGCTTTTCCCAAATTGACATGCTATGGTCGCTGTGGTTACGCATTGTAACAACTATTAAAAAAGGACAAAAAGATCAGCGAGAATTCCATCAGTTTCAGAGGACTCAATAACAGAGGTGAAAAACATCAGAAAAAAAGAAATTTTGATCCAAGAACGGAGGAATAAAATATATACGTATATATAACAATATATGTACACAAGAGACTTAGATAGGGGTAAAACTGTAAGAAACACACCCAGCAGCTTAGCTATGTTGTAAAGGGCCTGACCCCACAGAAACATTTTGCCATCACGACCAGAGTTGCTAGGGAAACGCTTCTGGCTGCCATGTTTGTTCTGCTCCGCCTCCACAAAGTCAGCCGGTACATAGTAGTATTTCGGGATCACGGCATGGCCTGGAAAGAGAGATGACTGCAGTTAGTTCATTCTATGTGTAGCTCACATCCCCTCAGGTCCAAACAACCCAACACCTACATTTTAAGCATAGAGATTTTAGCAACAACTGCAGCTTAAAGGTGTCATTTTGAAACCAATTTTGTGCTTTAGAGAGAACAGATATCAGGTTCTGTATTTATGAAGGTAGTTATCTTCTCTGTGTTGAACATTACCACCATAGAACTACATGATTATGTGCTTAAATGTAAATTGAAACATCTACGTTTCCAGATATAGATGTCATTAAACCATCTGTTTGTTGGTTGTTTTTCCACACGTATTATTAACCATAAAATTGTCTGTTCCAGAGCAGCTTTAACTCTTAGCTCAGGCTCTTTTCCTTTTCCAGGTCTTTTTCGCAGTCTATGCTATCTTTAGATCATTACTGCACGATCTTACATGGGAATGTAGACTATGCACTGACAAGTTTCAGTAAAACTATTTATTTTCCCCTTTTCTCATTTCTTTCTCATTACAAATACATATGTTAACGATCTGTCTCGGGGATAAGACATACACCAAACCACATACATTTCTGATACCAGAGCTCTTTTTGCTTTGATGTAAACCATCATTACTGTGGATTTTCTTCAAAATCCACAGTAATGAAGGTGCGTGCAGGTGGCGCAGTGGTTAGTGCGCACGACCCATGTACGGAGGCCTTAGTCCTCGACGCGGGCGACCCAGGTT
>JAUZNJ010040188.1:0-10454 GCA_034780135.1 Jordanella pulchra | reverse complement strand
AAGACTTGTAGAACTTATTGGAAACTCAAGACAGCCATGACATTATGTTTTTTACAAGTGTATGTAAACTTTTGACCTCAGCTGTACCAGACACCTCCTCCTTGTCCTGTGGTGGAGGCCTGAGACCTTCCAGGTCCTGCCAAGAGACACAGTCCCTTCAACATGTCCTGGGCCGTCCCCCGGGAGGAAGCCCAGGGGACGCAACCACATGATGCTTTTAGACCGTAGGACCATTATAAGGCCTTTAATTGGGTTGATTTAAACATATGTCCTATAATGTTCTTTCAGATCCTAAATCTGTGGGATCTTTTCCTGCCTGGTTCAAACTTTTTCCCTCATATGTGTTAAACTTCCAGTACAAAGATACATTTTAGGCAAATAAATTAATAAAAATCATATCTAATAAACTGATATATGAGAGTTGTTTGTTAGATTAAAAATGGCAAGCTTAAAGTAGGTATTACTGATGCTGTTCATTAAACCCATAGTTCTTCTATTAAAATGTGTTTTTATTGATCTAAAATAATGTTAAATATCCTGGTTTCATTGAAAATCATAATTTACAAAAACAAATGTGTTGAAAGAAAATCTATTGCATCAATCTGCATGTAATTATTCTCCATAATGTGTTTTGACTTAATACAATAGTAAATGAACTTTTCAGTAATATTCTAAGCCATTAAATTTGTTGGTGTATTCAAGTTAACAAGAAAATATGGTTTCATGAGCATTTTTACAATAAAGTAATCAATCAACTGCTACAAGTAGTGATCCAGGATGAATGAGGGGTGTCTGTTATATTCAAACTGAGCAGATTACCTTAAATTGACTCTGATCAAAGCTTGTAATTAATAAAAGGTTTTTTCTTTTTCCTTCATGATTCTAAACAAATCTTAGCTTTTCCAATGGTCTCATGTTTTTTGTTTCCTGTAATAGTTCCTCATTAGTCCTTTCTGATTGGTAGAGGTCACCTGTCCAGGTGAACCCTGCCCCTAACCCTGATGCAGGATGGGAAGCCCCTTAGTTCAACTTGGATAAAGTCTGGACTGGGAAAGAAACACAAACGGAGGAAAAGTGGCAGGATGAGGAAGACGATGCATTGTTTTGTAGCCATTTTTCGGGAAGTAACTTTGTGTGGAGAAGCAGTTTGTGTTTGCAGAGGAGTTTGTAGTTTGTAGGGACCACGTGAGCAGCCCCTCCCCTCTGTGTCTGTGTATAAATGTAAAGGTTTGAAGGAGGGGCTGCAGCTCTTCAGCTTCATCTCTTTAGTCCAGGAGAAAAAACACCAGAAACCAGCATGTTGCCACCGTGAGTAAATGCTGATTATACTGAGAATTATTCATTTTTTAGACCAGTCATGTACTAAGTTTTTAATAGAACGTTATTGCTTGTATCACCAATATTATATTGTCATTCCCTGGATGTATTGATCACTCTAGTGCTTGATAAAGTCCATCTTTAGTAGCTTTTAAATCATTAATTACAAAATGACATGTTCAAGCTGGAACTTGTTTTTTCGTTTTGTTTTGTTTTTGTTTTTGTTTTTTTTTTGTAACCAGAATAAAATTTTACTAGTTATGTTCATTGCATAGAGAAGGAATTAAACTTCGATTTCCATATCATATGAACTGTACTATCTCTTCTCTTCTCAGTACTTTTCTATTTTTGCAGATAATTCGGCAACAATTATAGAAAATATGACATATTTGTGAATCGTTATTTTATTGATACCTTTATAAATGTGATCTATTTAAAACAGCAGTATATTAACATTGTATTATTATATTTTTCTTTAAAGTGTAATTGAATATTTTTAATCTTTTTAATTAAGCCAAACTGTGTGTTTAAAACTGTTTGGTTTCCGTAAAGTGTAAAACACCTTAAAGCGTAGACTGTATTGATTCATTATAAATTGAAGAGGAAGTTTCATTATAATAATGTGGATAATTGCTGCAGTTTCTTTATTTGTTTTCCAATTTCCCCAATCAGTAAAAATGTGAGCAAATTTCAGTAAAAATCTGTATTATTCCAAATCAATGAATACTACATGCATTCGTTTTATGTACAGAAACCTACTGATTGTGTCGATAGTCATCCTTCTGGCCACTACAGCATCTACAGCGCCTGTGGAGGGTAAAAATGGAAGTTACATTTTGTCTGGCTAATTCAAATAATAAAAAAAATGTTTTGGCCTCTGAAGATGATAGCTTGTGTTGTGTCTTCCAGAGAAGGAGGTGGAGGAGGTGGAAACGGAGGCCACTGAGATGCTGGAGGGGGAGGTGTCTGAGGAGGAGGAGGGTAGGCCTCTGCGTGAGAAAAAAAAATAACAGCAAAACCCCAAACATTTTTACAAAAGAACAAAAGTTAAACTTGATTCTTCATTTAAACTGATTAATAGACGATAATTACAAAACTTAATAAACATAAAGAATGTCGTGAGCTTTAGTGAGAGCTTTAGTTCATCATAATGATCATTTTATGATCAAACTGTGTGAATAATCATCAGTTAACCTTTAGCTGCATTAGGAAATGTCTTTATATAGACTTCTATGGGTAATAGAGATTAAATATTAAAACATTTTTCTTCCAATATTTGGTCAGATGTTGGGTAAAATTAATAGACTTTTTGGAGAGGAGGAAGACAGCATGACATACCACAAGGAAAAAAATATTTATTTTTCAAAAATTCACTTTATGTTTCATTGTTGCGGTGTAGAAATGTTCAATTTTGCTAAACAGAGGAAAAAGGTTAGAAAAAGGTACATCTGCCATATGCTGAATAGTTCACAGAGATTAATACATTAAAACAGAATAAAATCAAAACGTCTTTCTGAGATTAAGTTAATCCACAAGAATGGAGAGTATTTTCATAATTTGGTGAATTTATGACATGTTTAACAAACAGGAATCTTAATAATTTTTTTTTCTTTTAATGTGTATCACAAACTGAAATGACATCGTCAGCAGATCAAAGTTGTAAACCTTTCGGTTAAATTGTTGCCTCATTATGGCAGATAAAGATCCTAAATCCCTTCCTAAGAGAGAAAAACCCTTTACTGTTCAGCAAAGAAGGGGCTGATTACTATTAAAATAATATTTTTGCAAATATACTTGCATGCACGGCTAGAATCAAGCAAGGATTCTGCATTTTCCTTCTGATATTAACATTTTTTATTTTTGCTTTGTTTGATTTTCACTTTTTCTTTATGGGTAAATTCTCTACAGATACAGTTTTTTTTTTGTTTTGCTTTGTTTCATTTATGTTCATACAACAATTCAGTTGTATGAACATTTTAACTTTTTAGCCAAATCCTTATCCTAACTCTTGTTAAATCTTGTTAAAGCTTTAAGAACATCTTTCATCCGTACACTTGAGTTATTTACAGGCAGATTCAATAAACTAGAATATTACTAATAATTTCATCTATATCAGCAACTCAGTTCTCTGAGTGAAACATAATATATACGTATAAATAATACACAGACGGATGCTTTTAATCCTTTATCTCGGTTATATGACAATTTTCTGTAAACAGCTAATCACAATCCTTTGATATAAGTTATATCAAATTAATAAAAACTTTTTAATACCGAAATGTAAGCTTGAAAGAATAGTGTTTCATACTTTTCAAGGAATATTATAGTCAAAAGGTACTATTAATTTAATAAATATAAATATTTAATAATCAAAGATCAAATACACAATATTTAAGCACCTTCAAAACATGAAAATGAACTCATTGATTGACACTTTCTACCCCACTAAGTTTAAAAGAAACACAAAGAAATAAATATTCCATCAATCATTAATGCAAAGAGACTTTCCTGATGTGTTTCTCTTCTGAATCTACAAAAAAGAAGTTAAACCTTTTTTAATTAGAGAAATAAATGTTGGATTTTTTTCCTTTTCAGATGATGATGATGACTCCAAGAGTCAGGATAATGTTGATGGTGAGCAGCTAAAACATTATGACCTTTACATATAAACCTGCATAAACAATGAATCTAAATTCTAAATCTAAATCTCCCGTTTTCACCAAATCATTTAATCAATCTCCTAATTTCCTTAGCAACCTTTAGAGTAGTTTAAACCTTTAAAGCAAATTTGTCTTATTGGAATACAAAGATAACAAAGGCACTAATACCATGACCATGATTAATAGTTAAAACCTTTCCTGGATGTTTGACAAATTTTTATTTTAAATCCAGAGTTTAATACTTTACAGACTTTAATGACACAGATCCTTTTTTTTATTTTTGATAAACTTAGACTTTCCTTTACCTAATGAAAACACAGGGTTTATTCATGGTGAACACCTGATCCTCTGTACTCCTTCCTGCAGGAGCTCTCGGGGCTCAGCAGACCACCATGTCAGCTCCGGCAGCAGGAGGTTCAGGTGAGTCAGCCTGATCGAGTTATTCCCTCCTGAAAAGTGTGTTTGTTCCCAGTTTGGGCTCATATTTAACCCAGATTAACCTGCTGGTATTCTGCCCAGGATTATTTGAGTTAGTCTGGTCCATATCTTAAAGATAGGTGCACTATTGTCGCATGATGCTCGTTTTAGGGCTTCAGCGCCACCTGCTGAAAAACATCCGTACTACAAGGGAGAGTATATAGTAGAGAAACCTAGATGGCAAATAAAAAACGCAAGGAAAAAAAAAGTTCAAATAGAATCTAAAATTTAGAAACTGTTAAACTTTTATTTGATAATTGCAGCCTTTTATAGTGCAAATATAAACCTTTCATACAGGCATTTTTAGAAACACAACAGCACAAAGTAGAGCCTAATAAAAGCAAAGCAGTAGAAAATGACACTAAACATACACTTCCCTCATTTTACTTTCATTGTAAAGGTTAAAAAAATAACCATCTGGTGGAGGCATACTAAAAAATAATTAAGCTAAAATTGGTGTTTTAAAGACTGGGGGGATTAATACAAACACATGATATACTTTTTAATTTTTTATGTATCAAAACTTTTGAAAATTGTGAATGACTTTCTTTCAACTCCATTAATTTTTCTTTTTTTGGGGGGTAGCTGTATTGCATCTAGTCCCACTAACCTACAGAAATTGTGGTTATCATATAAGATCAAGTGATTTAAATTAGAATAAAAATAAACAGGATCTTGTGTTAAAGTTGGTCTAATGTGAAAAAACATAAAGCATGTTATCTTTCCCTTTACAAAAGAATTGAATCAAAAAAAAATGTTTTTATTATCTGCATCTAGACAACAAATAATCCAATTTAAGTCTGATCACTTCAAGTAAGTTAGATCTTTAAAGTAAAGATGACAAAATTACCTCAATTAATTTAGAAATATATATTACAGCCTTTAATTAACCAGCAAAGATTCTGTGACAACCACTAGGGGGCGCACAACTTTAAAATGACCTCCACATACGGGAGGTCATTTTAGGTTTTTTAACCCTTATTACCAAACTACTGCCTCTGACTACTGTAAGATTTGCTATTCTAAGTCTTCTTAAGGATTTGTTTATTAATATTGCTTCCAATTTGAGCATGTGTTTGATTTATCAAAATAACTGCTAATTCTTTTTTTAAATGTTTTAAATATTTTTTCTAAGAAACATAAAATAAAGTGACTACTAAAAGCTAAAGGGTCTAAGTCATCATAGCAAGTACAAAAAATCCAAATCTTGACTTTTACATCTACTCCTAAACACACTGCTGTTCAGAGGTGATTCATAGTATCTAGTTTGCATAAAGTATTTGTGGAATGATAAAACTTTTTATTTTAAAAGGACTCCTATTGTTGTGGTTTCTCCTCCGGTAACATTTTTTACTTTAAATATTCATGACTGCACTTAAACGATGGCAAAGATGAATTTCTTTACTGAAATACTATAGATTAAAAGTTGTTGTTTTTTCATAATGTGTTTTACTCATAATTTTCTACCTAAATAATAATGGGACTACCGTTACTGTTGTTTGTCAGCTTTGAGTGGCCAGTCTCCACAGACAGGACCACATGTTGGAGCTGCTGGAAGCTCTACAGGTAAATAATTCATTATATTACATTTCTATTGATTAAGAATAATTAAACGTATGTTGAGCTGTAGTTTTTTTATATGTAAGATGATCCCCTCTGATTTATCAAGTATGTGTTTTGTTTTGCTGAGGAGGATGTGGATATTTCCAGAAGTCGATGGTTTGGTAATTTGGGTTTTTTTATCACATCCTTTGAAGAGAATTTTTAAAAATGTAGCTAAATGTTTTTTTCTTTTTTTGTCCCTTTGGGTTGTGGAGGATATTTAGGGGTTTGCCTGCAATGCACAGTTGCTGCGTTTATATTTAATCTGTGGTGATAGTTACCAACTTTTATTTTCTTAATGGTTTAAATACAGTTATGTTTAGCTTTTGGTTTTTTTAGTTGCTGGTCATTTGTAGATTTTGTTCAGTATTCAGCTGGATTTTGGTTTTAAAAAAAGGCAACATTTCAGCATTGTTTTTTGTCTTCGGTTTGTGTTGGTTAATTCTGGTCTTTGGTTAATATTTGATAGTATTTTGTTATCTTTGATTGATGTGGCTGACAGGTTGTTGGGATTTTGTGAGGCTGAAATGAGGTAGATCATTCTTGGTGTGGATCGATGGTTGGTTTTAGGGATTGAGTTAATTTTCTATGTTAGTTTACTGTTTGGTTTCGATAAATCAGTATTTAACTGGTATCTGAAGATCACATCTCTCTGTAAAGTTTAGTTATTGCTTGGAAAAATTATTCAGCATTTAGTAAGGGTTGAATTATTAATTAATTATTAATTTTTTGTATTAGGTTGGTGTTTAGTTAGTTTTTATTGATGGTTTCTGTGTAGTTGCGACATGATTGCTGCTTTCATTATGATTTGTTTGTATCAGGTTTTTGGTTTTAGTTTATGTGAGGTTTCAAATAGTATTACTAATCAACACCTGCTATTGTAGTGATGTAATTATATATTTTTAGGATCAACTGCATTTCTCTTTAACTGAAAACTATTCAGTTTTTAAAAACATTTTGTAGTAAGGTTAGAATTTTCTCATACGTTTTGAACCTAAAAGTGTTTTTCTCGTTTCTAAGGTCAAGGAGTTGATCTCTCCCCTGTCCAGTTAGCAGGTGATTTATTTTACCTTGTCGTACTTCATTCATTAGACTAAGAGAAACATTCACTCACTATAGGCCAGTGTATCATAAAACGATATTAAAATATATATATTTTTATTACTGATTGAAACATTTGATGTAAAACCTATTGCATGTATGTGTTTAACATACTTTGACCTTAAACCTAGAATCAAGAGTCTTGTATGAATGACTATGTAAATATCCCAATGATCAGTATAGAACATTACTCTATATTTGACTTACTTTTGAGAAGTTTTAACCTGCTGCTTTTGTTTATGTTTCTTTACACTAAAAAAAAACTATGTTATTTTGATTTTATCAAGCTTATTTTTTACTAGAGGAACATTTATCACTGTAAAATTTAGTATCACAATATAAAACAACATTTTATGTAAAACCAATGAGATAAATATTGAAACTCCACATTTAAAACAGTCACTTCAGATTTGGCACTATGCTACAGCTAGCAGTGCTAATGCTAACTAATTCCTAAAGGCATTGTTAGTTAGTATAAGCTGGTATTTATAATTAAAGTTTCTTTTGAAGCTGTGCTACAACAAACGGTGCTCTATCCTCCAGCAACCACAAGGGGCGCTGCAGTGTAGTCACCTTTAGTTACATTTTATTCAATTGCTTATATGTTTTGTTTTTATTTATTGTACAGCAGCTGGACATGCAAGCAGCTCCTCAGGTAAAAATAACAACAAATCCACTGAATCATTTCACACCTTTCTCCATTTAATATCTGATTCTGAATGTGGTTCAGGATTAAGACCAGAAAACCTCCAGCAGTAACCTGTTATTGTTTTGATTTCGATCTCACAGGCTCTGCAGTATCTCCAGGTTCTGAAGGTTCCATGGGTTCTGCAGCCTCTGTAGGTTCTGCAGGATCTGTAAGTTTTTTGGGCTCAGCAGGATCTGCAGGTTCTCCAGAGTCTGTAGGTTCCATGGGTTTTGCAGGTTCTTTAGATTCTGCAGGCTCTGCTGCTTCTGCAGGCCCTGTAGATTCTGGAGGATCTCCGGGTTCTGTAGGTTCTGCAGGTTTTGTGGATTTGGGAGGATCTCCAGGTTCTGTACCTGTTGAAATCTCTGGTGTTTCTGCAGGTCAAACTCACTCAGCAGGTAATCAAGAGGTATAGAGTATCTGATAGAAATCGAGGTCCTAAGGATAAATCTAGTGGTGTTGATTAAATGGAACTGTTCAGTGGAAGTAATTTTTGTCTTTTAGGAGCCGACCGCCTACCAAGTTCATCTAAAACAGACGTGAACGGTAAAATGTCTACAAGTTATTGTTAGTCATTTCATCTTTTGTGCAGTTACATGTTAGGAGCTGTTTGGTTCAGCGTCAAAATTTGGCCATAGTGGAACGATTCAACCAGTCAGTTTAAAAAATAAATAAAAGGAATGATCAGCTGGAGGAAAAAAAACAAGGCAGAAGGGATGGCTAAGCTGGAGTCAAACAACATCATTGGCATTTCTTTTTTGGCATATCTACGTCGAATTTCCAGCATAACTGAAAGAGGAAAAAAAGAAAACATCTTAAACGAGTAAATCAAACTTAACTGACTGAATAACTTTGACACATATAAATCTCTCTGATATAAAAGCTTTGTCTGTGTCTGCAGGTCCTGATGGCGTAGACTCAGAGACCAATGGTGAATTTATCTAAAAATTACTTAAAAACATGGTGTACCATGTGGTTTAACTAGCTACATACACAGGTAGTTTGTTTTCAAAGAGGAAAATGGTATAAAACATCAGGACAATCAAATAATGTTGTAAATATTTTAAATCCTGATTTATTCTCTTTAAAAATCCATTGAGTTACTTAATGCAAACTGTTATTTACAGGTAATGGGCAGAAGCTGCTGAACGGTGGCGGAGCTGGAGTCGAAAGTCAGACCGGTGAGCAGACGGATAGATGGAGAATTGTTTTTAAGGTCATGGAAACTTGAAAGCAGGTTTCAATCAGTTGAGAGCAGTGTTTTTGTTTATTTTTTTTCACTGGTTGCCATGAGTAAAGATTATTTAGAACTTGCACAGGTATCGTGGAAACTTGCAAAAGATAAAGAAAATGGAGAACAACTCAAACGTGTCTTTTTCAAAACAGGACAAAAAATTACAGTTTAGGATTTGTTTTTTTAAAGTATCCAAATCTAGGTGTAATATTCAAATTCGTTTTCTGATGTTCAACCATTTTGATAAACCTATAAAAATTCACTGTTAAAAAAATGATAACCAGCATCAAAGACTTAGATCCATAATAATATCAGTAGTTGTATTAGTTGTGGTATAATTATTTATTCTTATTAGTCGTAGTAGTAGTAGTTGTTAATGAGTAATCAGTCCTATATCCATTTTGTGAAAATATCAGTAAGTATATAAAAACCAACAACTTAAAACTCCGAAAAATGCAGATTAGACAGGTGGTTGTGAAAAAATTGACAACGTAATGTATATGAATACTGAAGTTGTCTGGTGTATATATCTATATTAAGGTAAACTAAAAAGGTAAAAGTTGTCTAAAAAAAAACATCATATTTGCATATCTTTTAAAATGTCATATATCTATATGGATGTATATTTGTATAAAACCTGCACCTCAAATATCTCGTTCCCCATCAGGAATCATTGATCCATCCAGTCACGACTACTTGCTCAACCTTATGAGTAAGTTGTTCTGCTTCAGTTGTTTTAGTTTTGTTTTGAAAAAAAAAAATCCCTATTAAATCAATAAATATAATAAATACATTTGTCAAGAAAAGCTATATAAAGCTCCCACCCAGTAATTATTATATTAAAGTGATAGTTTGTTGATGTGCGATATGTTGCCCATAACTTATATTATCTTCCACATTTTCTTTCTCAAACAAACCATTGCAAAAAATCTTATATTGATTTAAGTATATTAAGATTTGTTTCTATTTCCAGGTGGTGGTTTGGTGAATGTTTTCAGTACAGATGGTCATGTTAATATCCCAGGTCTGATCTCAAATTTCTTCCCAGAGAAACTGATAATAAAACTGTGAAACTAAACTCTGAAACTTGCCCTTCATTTGGCAGCTCATTTGACCCACCCAACCCACCATGTGTTCTCAGGTACCACCCATTCTTCAGTTTAATATGATAATCTAAGCAGCTACAGAACGGATCGAGCTTCACTTTTAAGCAGTTGTTGTTTTTTATACTTTATTCAACATTTATACATTACAAAAGGTACGAATACAAACCACAGAAGGCATAACTTAATAACAGAAGAGAAAGAAAGAGAGAAAGAAAGAGAGAAAGAAAGAGAGAAAGAAAGAAAGAAAGAAAGAAAGAAAGAAAGAAAGA
>JAUZNJ010040187.1:0-10454 GCA_034780135.1 Jordanella pulchra | reverse complement strand
GCAGCGTCCAGCTGCTACAGAGCGGAGGGGAGATCGTGCCCAGAAGCGGGCTCAACTGTTGATTAATGCACAACACCCTAATGAAATCAAGCACATTTTAGCTCACATTTAAGGCAGTTTAATAACTACATTTATGAAGTTTAACAATGCATATTTGACTGATTATTTTATCTGTGGTGCTGTAGGTTGGAGCTGCTGGATCATACTCTTCATTTCTCTGCTTCATTCTATTCCTGTCGTGGAGCAGGATTTTTTTGGATTCTCTTGTGGGATTTTGCTTCTTACCTCCAGAGATCGGCGCAATTATCCTGCACACCGGCGTGTCGTTACCTCATCAGGCTGACAGTACATGAGGAGTGGACGGGCAGTTCTTCAACGCCAAACTGTTAGCCAGCAATGGTATTCTGAGCCCCCTGGAGCTAGTCTCTGTGTTCCCTCTGAGAGATTTTTTTCCTAGAGTAATTTCTTCTGTGTTTTTTTTCCTAGTCTTCAGAAGCCTTTTACGAGGTGCCGAAGATCTTCCCAAGTAGCGATCTGTGCTGGATCCCACCATCGAGACGCCATGGACTGTGCCTATAGGTTGCCTGAGTTGCTTCCTCTCCGCTGAAGCACTGGCTTTCCCTGGATTCCCCGGCTGGCAGCCGAACCCCGCCCTCGGATTCCGGCCTGTTTGAACTACCTGTCCGCCCTCCAACGCACATCCAGGCTTTTTCCCTTCCCTGGATCACCAACATAACAAGAACCCGGACCTACAAAGAGATCGTGCACCCGAGACCTCCAATAAACCCTCCCAGACTGAGTTATTCATCCGTTCGAGTTTAAACCTTTCCATTGTTTTTGTCAGCACTCCCATTCCCTACCACCTGTGAACTCATCATTTTCCGTGCTGTCTCTCATAGGGTGCTGATCGCTTCGTGAGCCCCGTTTTCTGGACCAATTCCCCTGCCGATTTGTCTGTTCGTTCAGTAAATAAACTTTCCTTATCTGATTCCGATTCTCATGAGTGGTGTTCTGCATGTGGGCTAGACATTTAGGTAAAAACATGACAATCCCTATTGTCCGATTCTGCAGTATTTGTTAGTTCAACCTCTAACTTTATGCTCTCTCATTTTTCTCATCATACCGGTAGTAACTTCATTTACTCTGTCCCAGTTCGGCTGTAAATCCATCCTTGAGAGAAATATCAGCTATGCTGCTGCCATCAACACCTTGGTTTAGTAGTTATTGGAGCTTGGCCTGTTTTTCAGTATTTAGTCCTGTTTCTCTTACTGTGACTAAATGGATGTGCTCTCTTTCATCCTCTGACATGGGAGCTGCTTGGAGCTTGTGTGCCTGGCTGTGTCTTTCCTGGACAGGGCCGCCTGTGGAGCTAGCTAACAGTTAGCTAGCTAACAGTTAGCTTTTATATCTCTGCTTCTTTCTGTGTGTCTGCTTCTGTCTCCTTGAACCCCAGACAGCCTCAGCAGATACAGTAAATAAACTGAAATGAATTGATAATTTGAAAGAGATTAAAAAGGATGATTCAATGCAATCTGGAAAGGGGTGTAAGGTTAACTAAGGTGTTATTAGTTTAAGGTTGTGGTCCAACTGTTCTATTTCCTTTTTTTTTTTATCATTTTTAAATCTTTTCTTGCTTTTGTTTGTCTACCATTCGATTGTTACATTTATGTAAAGTCCTTTAAATTGTCCTTGTACTGAATTTTGAAACACAAATCTTGCCTTGCCTAGAAATTCAAAGGATAGTATAGAACAAGCATCTGCTACTATTATCATACAAACACATGTTTTATTAGTCATTCCAGCACAAATATTTCATAAACTTTTAAAAGAGACAGCATTTTTTTGATTGATAACCATTATTGGATTTTTATAAAGAACCATTTCAAACATATTTTTAGGTTTTACAATAAAAAAATAATAAATATGCACAAACAGAGAATGGATAAATTTTCTTTAATGGGATGTTGATATTCAACAGCTGAAACCTGAATGTTTTTAATCATATCTGATTACATGCTATACCTATTTAGTTGCTGTGTTATCATCGTATTTATTATTATAGCCATTATGGGGGCCCCAAAGAGCCATTTGCAGCTTATGAAAACTGTTATGAAATAAATAATGTAGGTTATGATCAGATTGACTTTTGTTAATAGAGCAGAGTAATGACTTTAAACGAAGAGCTCAACACTTTTCAACTGATGAAAAAAAAGTAAAAACTGAGTTTGCTCTAAAAGAAATATCTGAAAATATTTGATTTGTATGATGAAAACACCACAGTGTTTGTTATATAGCTTCACATATCTAACGACTCTTATAACCTGGGAAAGGAGCAGTTCATTGTAACATTAGCTGCTTGAAATCTCTTTCATGGTTATGGCTGTTTTTATTAAGAGACTTGTTTGTCTATCCTACAGACTTTGCAAATTGATTTTACCTTTTATATATGTCATTTTCCTATGGGAGGCCATGGCAACCAGCTTTGCATATAGAAGAGAATCGACCATTAACCTTGTAAAAGCCTTTGGAGGGGGTGATTGTAACATCAGTACTTTCTACTGCAGTCCTCAGAGCAGCATCATGATGGAGAAGATCTTTTTGGGACTCTTGTTTATTTTAGGTGAGGAACTGCATATTTCTGTACTTGAAACATTTTCAGCAAAGCATCATTAAATGACAAAAACTAAGATTTTTAATCAATCTTCCAGACTGGGTGGTCGTCTCCACCTGCCTCCCTCATCAATACCATTTTGTTGATCAGTCATTGAATTGGACTGAAGCTCAGACCTACTGCAGGCAGAAACACACAGACCTGGTCACTATCCTAAACTCGGAGGAACAGAACCAACTTAAGGAAACTCTTACATCTGCTGGACACAGCTCTGATGTCTGGATTGGTCTGTTCAGTGAAATCGACTGGAAATGGTCTGATGGCTACAATGGAAGTGGATCTGAATACAGAAACTGGCAAATAAATCAACCAGCTTTTTCTGAAGCTGATGAGCTTTGTGCAGCATTTAATTACAGAGGGGGCTGGTATGATGCTAGCTGCATGGACTATCACCACTTTTTGTGCTACAAAGGTAACAATGGGAATTATGACACAACATTCTTTAAAGTGTTAATCTCACACGTAGAACCTGTACTCAACTTCATCCTCCATTGTCATCACTAACAGGCTCACAATTGAATCCTGAATTTGTTTATGTGAATACACTGATGACCTGGTCTGATGCTCAGATGTACTGCAGAGAGAACTTTGTTGACTTGGTCATCATTAGAAATGACACAGAGAACCAGCAAGTCCAGAGCCTGATACCTGATGGTCAATATCCATGGATTGGCCTGTATAGAGATCCAAATCTTCACTGGTCTGATGGGAGCAGCGTCCTCTTTACCAACTGGGAGTACATCATTAACATGATTGGCTCAATGACAGTCATATGTGGAGCTACATCGACTAAGACATCAGGGAGATGGAAGTTTTTTTCCTGTGAAACAAGATTACCGTTTGTCTGTTATGACATTTCTGGTGAGTTTTTTTAATCAAAAGGAGAAAATAAGAATAAAGTTCACTTTCAGTTCTGATATCTGGCATTTAGAAACTGGTATTTTCCACACTGAGTTGATGTTTAAAGGTTTTTATAAAACCAGATAAACCAAAACCACATTTGCATCTTTTGACATTCAAAACATATTGTTAAATGCTTTAATCTTGTATTCAATATACTTCTTCAGCAAAGGTTAGCTAGGTTCAGACTGCAATGTTTGCAATGTAACCCAGAGGTGGTCTATTGCTGGAAGCCAAACCTGCCTCTGAGGGAAACAATATCAACAAGTACAAATAAAATGGGAGGAAAAAACTTAAATTCAATTAACGAAATACCATCCACATCACATTCAGTTTTGCTAGCTGTGCTCATATAAACTGGTTTTGATTGCTGTTTATCCTCAAGAAAAAGAGGCTCTAAGACCTGAGTGTGGTCAGATACAACAGATACATGTTCTATTAAGGAAATTACATCATGGAAATAGCAGATGGATTGGACAGGAATTATTAGTTATGAAGTTTAAACTCACGTACTTGCATGTATTTTATACTAATCCCTTTCTTTCTATAAGATCATGTTACTATAATAAAAACTAAAACTGTACTTCATGTTCCTGGTTTTAAATCAGTAATGAAAAAACAGCTGGTGAGGCTGAGACTTCATGTAGACGCCTCTGTGGATCTAAATGATGCTGTTCTAAGAGGAAACATCATGAAAAAGGCAAGTTTGAAATGAAGACCGTTTGTAGTGCCGAATAAATTATAACGTCTAATCTCAAAATTAAAAGGTCTGTATTATTTTTTCTTCCAATTTTTTCCTGCAGCTCCAGGACAAACTGCAGGAGAACGGAGTGAATGGAGTTACCCTGAAGTGGAGAGAGCAGGCTGATGAAAAATCCTTCAAAAAGGAGGAGAAAGAATTATAAACTAAGAAATATGTCTGTTCTTTCCTTGATTAAAATGTACTTTTGATCTTTCCAAACAATATTTATTACTAATAAACTGTTTTCTGCTATAACAATCAATTATAATGTAAAACATATCTCAATGATATGAACACAACATCTTCTTAATCCACAGGTTTAAGCCTTTAAAATTAATTGGTGGTGTTTCTGAGTATTTTATGTATAATAGCATAAATTTGCAAAAAAGAATGTTTTCATGATCTACAGGTGTTTGTGTTTTGTGTTTGTTTTCTGATCATTTCTAGGTAAACTGTGCTCTTTCAACATATAGATTGACTTACAGCTGAAGGAAGAACCAGTTGTTTCTTCTCATGACCGCCACCTGTTGGGCTGAATGTTTAGTGCAGCTTCAGGTTGAATGTTATGGGCCATCAGAGTAATGAGAAAAGTTGCTAAAAAATCCCTGGGATCAAGGAATGAAGGATACGCAACTGCTTAGGGCCCCAGAGCTACTAGGGGGCCTCCACGTTCTCTAAGAATAATCATAAAATGTACCATTACCACCTCAAATAAATAAAAATGTGTTTACAGGTAAAGAATGGGCAAATAAAGAACATTGATATGACCATTACAACTTTTGAGTCACAAAGGAGCAGAAAATAAAGGGTTTTTATTACTCTCTGAAATGTTCCTGCTAATTGTTGCACCAAATCACATTTTTGCCCCTGATTACATTGTTAAGAATCCCTCGTTTCTTTGGGGACACAATGTGCCATGCGTCAATAAAATCCCAATATTACACTGAGGACAAAATGGAGAAAAGTTCTCTTGAAGATTAGATTGAAGTTTTCTTTAGTATTTCTGTACCAGACAGAAAGAGTGAGAAAATTTATCCTGAATGCGGCTGAAACCACGAAACTCTCCGACTCACTTCAACAGTTACTCTAAAGTATCCAGATCATATGTTTGGATTTGGTTTCATCAAATCATGGAAACACACAGAGATAGAATAAATCAGTTTGAGATCTTCTTTCTGATTTGTGCAGAAGTAACAGAACAATCATAAACATGCTCAACTTGTCCATCAATAAGAGTAAAAACTGTGCTGCGTTTTCCGTTTGAAGCTGTAAGTTGAAGAAAACATGATGACCAGAGAGAGAGATATCCTGAAGAACTGTAAGTCGGTAGCCAAATTTTAAAAATCATTTTCTGATTAGAGACATAAAGCCAATAAATGTGATTTTCTGTCCGGTTGTTCTTAATCTACATTTAGTGGAGACAGGAAGTTTCTTCCAGCGGATCACGTCAGAGATCCCCTCGGTGTGTTTATATCCGCTAAATACATTCTCATCATAACTTAACACATCGCTTTTCCGCAACTAATTCACTGTTAATCCCTTGTTGAAAGTCTCAATTTATAGAAAACAAACATGTGTACTTACTACAACACAGTTTAAGATACATTCAGTGGCTAAATTAGAAGAAAACTCCCTGCAATCGGCGATAAGAGCGGGAATCTTTCAGCTTTAAAGGCTCCTGAAACAATGAAAACCTCCATTGATGTAAAACATGAGCCAAGTCAGAATGATGTAGACTTCGATATCTGTTGCAGTGACGTTTATGTCGGAAAATGTTTATTTTGGGATATTTTGGGAGCTAAACCGTGTCGGAGAAAACACAAAGTGTGTCCTCTTTTAGAGGCGCAGCGGAGCTGCAGGTTGTGTTGACTCTTCATGGTTCTCATGTGTGTTATAAATTTGGCCTCCTGCTCTGAGCTCCACAAGTTCAGAGGAACAAAAGTCAAGAGAAACATGGCAGAAGAAGCTCCAGCTGCGGCTCCGGTTAAGGCTCCGGTCAAAGCCCCGAAGAAGAAGTCCGCTCCCCGGGCCAAGAAGGACGAGCCCGGCCTCCCTAAACTCATCGTGGCCGCTGTGGCCGAGTCCAAGGAGCGTAAGGGGATCTCCCTGTCCGCCGTAAAGAAGGTGCTGGCCGGGAAAGGAGTGGATGTGAGCAAGGCGAACAAGCGCATCAACACCGCCGTCACCAAGCTGGTGGCAAAAGGGATCCTGAGTCAGACCAAAGGGACCGGGGCCTCCGGCTCCTTCAAGTTGGCAAAGGAGCCAAAAGCCGTAAAACCGGCTAAGAAGGTGGTGAAGAAGAAGGCTCCTGTTAAAGCTAAGAAGCCCGCAGCGGCTAAGAAACCCGCCGCCAAGAAGCCCGCAGCAGTCAAGAAGTCCCCCAAGAAGGCTCCGGCCAAGAAGGCGGCCAAAAAGCCCAGCAAGAGCCCCAAGAAGGCCGCCGCCAAGAAGCCAAAGGCCGCCGCCAAGAAGCCTGCAGCCAAGAAAAGTCCAGCTAAGAAACCTGCAGCCAAGAAGGTTGCAGCAAAGAAGGCCAAGAAGTAAACGGCTGATTCAGCTGCACTGAACCAAAGGCTCTTTTTAGAGCCACCAAACCTCCTTCAGAGCACATTCCTGACCAGATTTGATCACTGACAGTTTGTCTGCATTTAGAAACATTAAGTGTTTTTATTGTAACCCATTAATGACTCAGCATATTTAGTCTCCATTTTCATTCTCTCCCTGCTCCCGAAGTGAAAGTCGGTAGATTTTCTCTTTTTTATGAAGGAGCCCCTTGAAATCGATTACTTGGCCTGGTTAGTTTATCAGAGTCTCTGCCTTGTATACATTAAATCAGAGTTTTGATATGATCATGCATAAACAAGAGGGCTTGTTGAAGATTTCTATTAAACATTCTAACCAGATCATTTCTAACATGGCATGGAAATGATCTGGTACATAGAGCCAGTTCACATTCAAGAGTTCTTTCACGCTGATAAGTCCACACTCCCATAACAGTGTCCAACATGTGTAAATATGTTTAATGACGAAGTGCAATAAATCATTATTTATTCTATTCAAAATCAGTTGAGTTCAGATCAGTCACCAGAAAGATGATTTTAAATGTAGATCTCTGATGTTCCTAATTAGCTTCAGCAAATAAGAGTAGATGCTGTTTAAAGCAGACATAAATCGTGTTGGTAGATGTTTGTTTTGGACCGAAGTGACAGGATTAGAATCAGAACCATGTTGGAGGCGGTGCTTTGTGTGTCTCCTCTTACGTCCGCAGTTTACAGATAAAGATCATGATCGGCTGCTACTAATCATTCTCACTGTGTAATTCTCAGAGGAAGACACAATGAGCGGCAGAGGAAAGGGAGGTAAAGGACTCGGCAAAGGAGGCGCTAAGCGTCACCGTAAAGTTCTCCGTGATAACATCCAGGGAATCACCAAGCCCGCAATCCGCCGTCTGGCTCGCCGTGGTGGAGTCAAGCGTATCTCCGGTCTGATCTACGAGGAGACCCGCGGTGTGTTGAAGGTGTTCCTGGAGAATGTCATCCGCGACGCCGTCACCTACACCGAGCACGCTAAGAGGAAGACCGTGACCGCCATGGATGTGGTTTACGCTCTGAAGAGGCAGGGCCGCACCCTGTACGGCTTTGGAGGTTAAACTGCTCCGCTTCAATAAAAGACCAAAGGCCCTTTTCAGGGCCACCCACCCACTCTATAAGAAGCAAGTTCTTAATCCTGTGTTATATTTGAAGAGCGAATGCAATGTCCTGTTGCATTAAACATCTAATCACTCAATTAGAAGCACACTGGCCAAATCTCTGAAACCAGGTCTAAATATCTTGTGTCTTTTATCACCTGTTAGTCAGAGACCTGCTCCTCATGGGTTGAACTGCTGCATCAATGTTCTGACATTCAATTGACTACCCTAACTTGACTGTATATGGTACTTAGGTTTATTCCAGGTTGCAAAGCAAATAACTGAGTTTTAGTTCCCTTACAACCAGTCTGAAGCAAAATTTTTTTTTTTTTTTTTTTTTTTTTTTTTTTTTTTTTTTTTTTTTTTTTTTTTTTTGAGCTGCGTCAGAACTTTTTACCTGGCAATTTACCATTGATTCCCCATCGGTGCAGCTTCAGTCTCATATTTACCTTCATTTATACTATCACAACAGACAAACCTTTGACTCCCCTGCAATGGCATAAAATCCTTTTATATGGTGTACAGGGAACCCCTTGTCCCAAGATATTGACCAATGTGAACAAAAGCAAATGTCTCTGCTGTAGCAGGTCTCCCTAATCCAATTTAATGCTATTATGTCATCACTGGGTTACTGCTGCTGTTTTAACAATATTTATTTTCTTACCACTGATTTGACTTTGAACAGGATGTCATTTTCTGTTCTGAATAGTTAAGAGAATGGGAGATCGATAAATGTTCTACAGTGGGGAAGTTCTTTTCTTTTTTTTGGGGGGGGGGGTTCCTCCTAAACTTTCAAAGGGAGCTGGTTTTAGTGATGCCAAGGATAACTGCATCATTGGGACATTAGAAAGTTTACACATTGTTAAATGTTTACAGTTTATTGTTCAAGATGTGACTTAAATGCTAGTGAAATTACTCCTGTAATAAAGTTCTATTTTACATTTTACATCACACTGTAAAATAGAATTTGTTTTTTTGTTGTTTGGCACACATACCTCCACCAAGGAGTAGCATTGCTTTGTTTGTCTGTTAGCAACTTTGCAGAAACAGTTATCGACAGATTTGCTTGAAAGTTTTACTAAATGTGTGTCATGGGCTAAAGACGATTCCATTAAGTTTTGGTGGTGATCAGTATCCGGATACAGGAAATGTTTTGGTAATGATCTGGGTCCAGTATGAAGGTGGAGGTCATAATATCATGGGGGAATGAGCTGCTTAGCAGAGGTCTGTGCTCTCTAAGTGCTTTTCTAGTTTTATCATGTAAATGATCTACAAAGGAAGCTGACTTTTTACTATATTTAACTTTTATTTTACCAGAAAGCGGTATTGATATTTTATAATCTCTTTTAAAAGAGAGACATGGCAAAGGTAGCAGCCAAATCACAAGAAATATATACATAATAAACACAGAGTTAAATTTTCATGATAATCTTCTTGTCTTCAAAGTCATTTAAAACTTCAAATCATATGGATTAGATCTACCATTTTAGATCAGTTTTCATCTGATACATAGCATAAAATAGTCTGACAGTTCATTTGCGGTGTGATGTGCTTTACATAAGGTGTTTTGGTGCCAAGGGTGTAAATCCTGAAAATGGACACATTCGTGCTTTGAAAGATATAGTAAATCAGGCATTCTTGGGTACACAGGAGGACCAGGTTATGTTAGCATGCAGGACACATCTGCAAAATTGTAATATTATCCAAAAATTGTTTCTCCTTTACCTTTGTAACTATCATAAACCACTGTAGATGATTTTATGTCAGTATATTCATAAACACTTAAATTTATCTACAAATACGTTCTTTCCTCTATTCTATAATGTGGGCAATATTAATTCCCCTCAAAGTTTTAGAGCTGTGATAAATGTCTCTGCCGCTTCTAATAAAATATTACGATAAAAGCCATAGTCGGTGAAGTAATCAATTAATATTAATGGAGAATCGTTACCGGAAAATGCGGAAGAAATTAGAAATTTGTTGTCTTTTTTAGTTCTGTCCCGCCAGCAGCCATTCAAACCAACTGGCAGCACTGAGATGTTTGGAAAAAAAACATTCATGTTGTTTCCAAAAATCTCATTGTATCCGTTGTAGAATATCATGACAATAAAGGCTTTCTGATTCTGAACTATTTTCGGGTTACATGAACACGCTTGTTGTTGGTTTTATTTTCCTTTCTTTCCCGCTTTCCTTTTCCCTCGTTTTTTTCAGTGAGCGCAACATTTGAAAAACCACGTGATTAAAATTCATACTCCTTCCAGACTGAGCGGCTCAACCAATCACAGCAGAGTGACTGTGCAGCTCAGTCTGCATGTCTGCTGTATAAGTACAGCGTGTTGTTCCTCTGTCGCTCATACGTAGTTTCAAACACGGAAGATCAAGATGCCTGAACCCGCCAAGTCCGCCCCCAAGAAGGGCTCCAAGAAAGCCGTCACCAAGACCGCCGGTAAAGG
>JAUZNJ010040185.1:0-10455 GCA_034780135.1 Jordanella pulchra | reverse complement strand
CATGAAGAGATGATTTAGGCAAAAAAATCATTTTTGAAAAAAAATGACTTAGGCAATTATTTTAAGAAGGTGACGTTTTATTAACTAGAAATGTAATTCTAAACACGAGCATGTTGTGAGTAACTGATATAAAATCCATATAAAAATATGCATAAAGCAGAGTTTTTTCTTTCACCTCCATGGTTGGTTTAAAATGTTCCAGTTAATAGTGTTTTCAACATAAGTCTTCCTTACAATTGACTACATAGGGAGGTGTAGGAATCTTCAAGCCTGAAAATCAGTAAAATGGAATAACCTGAATAGCCACTCATTTATAAAATTAGGATTTCAAATAACATTACATTATTAACAAATTGATTAATTAATGAGATGCTTCCTTTTATTCTGGTCCATGCAATTAGATTAAACATCGTTATTTCCCAAATTAAAGGGTTTAAATAGACTTGAATAATATTATGTTAGAATTGTGCTGATTGGGTCATTACTTATGTGCAGAGTCAGATCAGCCCAGTCTGCTGTTAAATGTGCTACATGAGAACATCTTTTAAAGAAAAGATCTTAAAAGTGTAGGGGAGTTTCTTTGCGAATACTTTGAGGACTTTTAATATTATGCTTTTCACAATGACCCAAATCACTCCTGCAATAACAAATCACAAATACCTTTATTACTAACTTTGTAGGATACTGGAGCTTGATAGTAGGAGCTTAATCAAGTTATATCACTCAAAAGAGAACAATCAACAACAGAATGTAGGAGAACAAATGACCCACTATTCTTGCAATGGATTCATTATAAACAAAAGATAATAGAAACCCTCCTGTGTCTATCAGAATGCTAATATCAGAGATTTCAGATGCAGGTTGCTATATTCCTACATTTGTTTTTTTTTTGTCTGATACTTGACCAATTTCTGAGTTCCATAAAGAATTGGGACATCCCTTAAGTGTCTATGGTTGTAAGGAGGACTTGGACTGCTGGTTTGGTAAAGGAACTGGCCCATAGAATAGACAATTCATATATTAAGCTTGTGCAGTTCTAACACAGAGTTTTTTTTTTTTTCAAACAATCTCATGCAGTTGAAACATATGCTTTTTGGTGGCAGCACTCCAGTAAGTAAAAAAAATACAAAGAAAGTCTGTCTTTATGAGTTTCTTTTGCTAGTTTGGTATTTAAATGTTGTATGCATTCACCTCACCACTCTTTGAAATTAATTCTTCTTCCAGTTTTTATATGGCAAGGTGCACACTGCAGAGGGCCCAGGCGGGGTTTGAACCCCAGACTCACGGGTGAAAGTCAAGCACGTCGACCAGTCAGCAAAAGGAATAAAAGCAAGGAAGCAAGTGGGAATGACAACAAACTTGAGCAAATAGCGTTTGAATATTCAGATGTAGTGATGCACAGTCATAGAAAACGTCAACCTACTTAAACTTATAGCGTTCAAAAATTTGTACAGATTGCTTTTGTATCTGCTACTTTTCAAGTGTGCTCCTTTTATCCCTCAGCCATGGTCTTCATCTTTGCTAGGCAACTAATGGCATTTTAAATGTTAAGTTTGATAGTGTCGCATTTTGTGTATCGAATGTTTATTTTTGTTAGCCAAAGCATATTTATTGGCTCATTAATCCACACTGCAAAACAGCAGGAGAAAACAAGTCTTGTAAGCAAATTATCTTTTATTTTAAACCCTTACATGATGACCTGATGCAAGTATTACACATTTTATGAAGCTTAAGTGAAAATCCAAATCTGGAAGACTCTTATGAGTCCCAGCTAGACGACCTTGCTGATATTCCACGTACAAGCTCCAGCCATCCAACGCTGGGACCGCACCTCCTCTGAAGGCAATCACCTTTCAAGATTCTCATCAGCAAGCCCCTCGTTTAGACATCCTCCTGCTTTCTAGCTGAACTTTCAATCACCGCTGACCCATTGTCTATCTCACTCTCAGCCTATTTTGACCATGAAATTCCACATCCTCTGTAAGTTCGGTTCAAGTCCTGCACTCTGTTCTGTTCCAGACCACTCCCGCAAAGATACCCAGATTCCCGGTTGCTCTTGTCTTGCTAAACATAACTGTGTAAGTGCACCGCCAGACGTACGTGAATCTGGTGGATTACAGGGTCAGTCCTACTCATCCTTCAGCTTATTCTACCACCAGTTTCCATCGCATAATCGCATGCAGTTCACACCTTTAAAGTTTCTGCCAGGGTCTGAGCACAAAATATCTTATTCTAATAAAATCTTTCTAATCGCAACTTTACTCTTTGTGAGTATCTCCAGGTTAAATAGATTTAAAATACTAACAACAGCATGTTGCTGTTATTTTCTTTATAAGAATGTTAGCAGTATTATTTTAACCAGATATAGGTTGTTCCTATATAATATTCTTTCCTGACTTTGCAGAACAGACAAAAAGGAAATCCATGTATTACATTATTTGCCTTTTTGCAGCTGGTTTTCCTGCACCTTTTGCAAACAATGTGATCACTTTAAGAAGGTCATCAGAAGAAAAACAAAGAAATGTATTTCAACCTGGAGAGACTCACACAGAGAAAAGATACAGTTAGAAAGATTTTATTGACATGAATGAAATAAGTTTTTTGGCGCTTGGACCCTGGGCAGAAGACTTCGATGCTGCAAGTTGACAAGTGCTTGAAAGAATAACTTACAAAGAGTATTAAAATAGTCTTGGAATAAGCCAGAGAATGAGTGGGACTGAGAATAGCCTTATAGTAAGTGATAAGATGGGGTGGAGATGGGCGAAAGTTTGAAAGTGGTTAAATAGATGTTGAGCTCAACTCTACAGCTGAGAGATCACAAACTGAGATATCCTTGGGAAGCCAGGATCGAAGGTTTTAAACTGAGAGGGGGAGAGGCCTGGATACTCACCGATGAGTAACAGAGATTGAACAACAGATTCTAAATCAGACATAACGCCACACTTGAAAGCTGGAAATTTAGCTAATGTGCAGGAGAGAAGCTGCGTCAGGAGCTTTATGAAGGGAATTTTGAATGACTATTGGCCTCAGATATAGGGTGGTCCTATAGTCAATAGGCTGGACCTTGAACAAGGCTCATCAGCAGGTGGTCCAGGTGAGGCTCATAACAGTTTTCCAGATTAAATAATTGCTTAAGCTTTATTTCGAAACACCTGAAACAAAATTCAATTAAATAGAAGCAAAAGTTAACACTTTAAATTGCAATAATTTCCTTGCGATGATTTTATCTCATATTAGAAGAGGGTTTTTTTGCAGTTTTGCAGATTTCACTTTGAGCGCGGAAGCACTCAGGTGACTAGGTTTCCCTTTGACAAATGGTTTGACATTCCTTCTTTCTCAGTCATTCAGACCTAATTTCTATTTTATTAGGTAGATGCCTAGCTTACTATATCTTATTAGTACCAAACAAAAAGCTGCCACAACAAAGAAACATAGAAATAAGCATTCAAATCTGAAATAATTCTTTTTGGGGGGTTGTGTGTCCGATGTTGTTGCTGAACATTTTGAGACAGTCACTCTCGACCTTTGACTCACATCACCACACCGTCCTACAGCACATTCAGGTAGAGTTCCATCCGGGAAGAAGATGCGAGCTGGCATGCTGAACAGCCTCAAACAAAACAGGGCTTTAACTACACGGCAGAGCGCAAGCATTTGATCAATAGAGACAGTTGCTTGTAAAGGTCAGATGGGACTGTTGGTAAACACACTGAAGTGAAATTTGTGATGAAGCATGACTTTCCCACTTGATCTACGCCCAGCACTCTGCTGGTGCTTTGTGCCTGGGGAGCAGTTTTGATCTGGAAAAATCTGTGCCCCCTTACAGGTTTCTCCTTCATAGTATTTTATCTAACTAATGTTTTATATCATCAAAAAATACCTTATTATTACTAGTGCAGGTCTGAAGATACAGTAATTAAAAGTCGAAAGACTATCTGAACCAACCAGACCTGATAGTAAGTAAAAAAATACAAAAAAAAAAAAAAACAAAGCAAATTGCCACACATATGTAAGAAAAAATGTCTAAATGTCTGTCTGCTGTTACGCTTATTTATAATTACCAATGAGTCTTTACATCCTTGCGGAGGAAAGATGTCCCACTCTTTTCTACATACCTCTTTAGGGGGTTTCAAGCCTAAACATAATGTAAACAGCATGCCTCAACATGTCAAATATATTTTTTATTTTGCCTTTGACTAGTCCACCCAAAATATCTTTGTCTTGTTGTTTTATTTTACTTTTATAAGTCCCCATATTTGGATTTGCTGGTTTACTTTGCTGTGGAATTGCACATATCTGTTTTAGCTGAAATGGCATACAATTATGGAATCTTTTCTCAAAAGTTTTCAGCAGTGTTTCTTCAAATTCTGTATTTTTCCCTGCATATAGCTTCAAAACTCTGGAGGGAAAGCAGTGTGAAGATGGTACTTACGGTGAAGAGTGAACAGGGTTCGAAGGATGCCAGAAGCCAAAGAAGCTGCCTGCCAGAGAAGCTTGATCCAGGAGGTTCTGGAAGAGCTTGGTTGTTTAACAGGAAACCAAGAGGCTTGGAACTATCATCCACTAATGAAAGAATCTTTGAAACAGCAGAAACAAACGTGTAATTTCCAGAATGAGAGCACCAGTAGATAACTTAAGTTTAACTTTAATATTAAATTCTAGAAAGGTGAGAGGAATACCACACATAGTGGTGGGGGTTCTGCCAGAGGGCATAATGTGCTGGTCTGGACAAGCCTAATCTGAGAGAATATGGGTTGTATTGAGACACTGGAGGGTAAAATGAGATGGATAGAAACTTCTTCAAAAGCAATGTACAGGACTTAGGAAAACAATAATGGTACCTTGGAATCCTTGGCGGTAGGAGATAGCGAAATTTATTCTAGAAAAGAAGAGTGACCAGCAGGATTGACTGGAGTTTGATCTCCAGACAAGTACTGGGTCTCCTGAGCCCTGTAGTCAGTGTGTCTATTCTTCTAAGGGCAACTGAATAGCCAGAAGTTCTCAATCTCCAACATTGTAGTTTCTTTCTTTGGGTGTGAGTCTGTGAGATAAGAATGCACAGGGAGGAAGCCGCTCAGAGTCTGATTTCTGGGAGAGCATGGCTCCCACACCTGCTGATTTCCAATTATCCCCCTGGCGCATTCTTACATTTCTGAGATCAAGCTTACTGAAAACAGTGACTCCTTGTACCGGGTCGAAAGCTGAGGAGAGAAGTGGTAATGGGTATTTGTTTATTACAGTAATTAGATTCAAACCTTGGTAATCAATGCAAGGCCTGAGGGATCCATATTTTTTACCAAGAAAGAAGAAGCCTGCCCCTGGTGGAGCGCAGGAGTGACAGATAATTTCAGCAGCAAGGAATTTGTTCATATATTTTTGTCCATGGCTTCCAACACATACATATATCACTGCATGTGATCCACATTTCATAAAAAGTAAAATAATGATGCCAGTGCAAGTGCAAATTTTATTCAAACCACCCAAAAACGATTTTTTTCAGCCCAACTTTTTCCAATTAAGCTCTATTGGACGGAAACCAGAGTAATCTAGTTAAACTACCTTCTTAACATTTAGAAACCATTTGCTGTATTCTTATTGTTTCTCCCCTTTTTTTTCTCTCAGTCAGTCAAAGAGGTGTCTCTTTGTGCATCCATTTACAGGCAAATATCAAGTACAAGTTTAAACATTAAATTCGGTGTTAGCAAGCTACAACTACTTTGCGTTCAAGTGACAATGCCCTGAAACATCTCATTCCAAAAAGAGCTCAAGATTTTCAAAACTGAGAGGGTGAAATCTCATTATTTGAGAAGGGTTTTGTGCAAAACAATTTAATGAACATGTTTTGTATAGCCTATAAACCTTCCCTGACCTTAATCGAAAGCTGAATAGGTCCTTAACCAAAAACATAAAAGTGTTTATTGTTTTTTTTCATTGTTTTTTTTTTAACTTGTCATATACTATTAATTATAAATTTCAAATCCTTGAGACAGCGAACTGCAATATTCTCCAGCAACATCACCCTATTATTTAAGTGTTCTGCTCAGAGATTCTATAATTTATGAATTCGAGGATACAAATTTATTTGTTGTTAGCACAACATTGTGTAGAAGGGAAAATTGTTGTCAGTGTTCTTCGACGTCAAAGCAACAGCAATGTTTAATGAAGCAACAATTTAAAATGAAGCTCATTTATTCCATAGATCTATTAAATACAGAATTGAATTTTACAGGTTGGGCCTACATGTCATGATTGCGTTTTGCATAAAAACGCAAAGATTTGTTTCTCAGAATGGAAGAATGTTGCCAAAGATCAAAAAGAAATTTATATTTAAAAAAGAACTGTCAGGCTTCTGAAAAAACTTTTAATTTCCATTGCATCTGCTGAGGTCTCTTTTTTGTATAATCTACTGGTGTCTCTCATCATACTCCAAATATTTTTGATGGGGTTAAGGTCAGGTCAGTTTCCTGGCCAATCAAGCACAGTAACAGTATAGTCATTGAACAATTTTTTGTTGTCAAGGTCACAGGTCCTGCTGGAAAAATAAAATCAGCATCTCCCTAAAGCTAGACAGGAGAAGGAATTAGTTAGATGACTTAATTGACTATGGAGCTCAGAAAACATAGTCGACTAACACCATCAGACAACATACCACCATCACTTACTGTGGAAACTTCACTCTTGACAAAAAACAAAGTTATGTACCTCTGTATTCTTCTTATTTAATATTATAATGGTCTGGACAAATTTGTTACTTACAATACAGTGATTTTTTGTTTATTTAATTTCACACATATTTGCACAAGGAAATTGCATTTTACATATCCAACATAGTCAGCAGCCACAGGTAAATACTGCATTCATGAATGTTCTTTGAAGTAGTAATCTTTAATGTTTTTTCATATACACTATGCTGCTTGAAGTATTCCCTCATTTGCCCTGATTCGCATATAAATTCAAGTATAGTACCATTCTTAACCCCTCAAGCCTAGAGGGTATTAGGAGCAATTTCCTACCTAGAATAACATATGTGATTACATTAAGTGTAGCTCCAAAGTTAGAAAGTAGAAATTAAGAAAAAAAATATATATTTGTATTACACCAAATCATTAAAGAATATTTGTTAAGTGGAAAACCCGATTTATAGGTGATCAAACTGAGAAAAAACAAAAATTCTAAATTTTTGAGCCTCACCTAATTTAAGAAAAAAAAGAAATCACTGGATAACACAATTAGAACCACTTGAAACTTTAGTTGAACCCTCCAACTGTATAGATCCATATCTTGACTACAAATGCAGCAAATTCTGACTGCTTCGGTTAAAGCGTATTTGTTCCACAATGGTTTTAGAGGGAATTGTGCAAGGCGGACCTCTGATTTTGGTAAAGTTGTGTCAAAAGTGGCCAAAATGTGCCAAATGTGTGTTTTAACTCAAAAAATGAATATTGTCAAATGAAAGTACCGATTTCCATATTATGGCTACTTCTGCAAACGATCGTTTTTTTCTTTTAGGATATATCACAATGTTTATCAAAATGTACCACTGGGACCAGTAAAATGTCAATAAAACGGTGAGATAAATGAGCTACATTTTGTCCTTTTGTCTCAAACAAGAATATTACTGAGAAAAGACATCAATCAAGAAATAACACGAGTAAAAAGACGCTGATTACAATACAGAACATTATTACCTACAGCTCTCTAGAAATAGCAAAATACTATGTAAGAACACTGTTATAAAGTAAAAATCGTATTGGAAGGGTATACATGATAGTAACCCCTCATAAATTGCTTTTTTGGACCATCTAACCATCAGCTGAAATGACGCTGCCTCTCTTAGAAACTAAACCGAAAGCAACCATGTTATTTGTGACTCTAACTTATTGCAATTGAAGACTTAAAGATGCTGGAAATAAAATGTAAGCAAACAACTTGATCAATAATGGGGTCCAGAGCTGCTGTCCATCTTCGTTCTCCTCAAAATCTAAGCACAAGTCAGAACCATTCCTCTATTTGGCATCACTGACTCTCAGAATTTCCTCCATAGCCTCCCCGGTGGATCATTTTTGCTTCTGCGTCCTCACGACTACAGTTGTTTAATAAAAAATAAATAAATAAATAAATAAAAAAAAATCTAAAAAAACAAGCCGACTGTGTCGGCTGAATGCATAAAGCATTAGTTTGCAAAACAGCTCTGCTGAAATATTTGATAGTTTCTGATACACACAGAAATTATGTCACCAGGACACTTCAGAGAAAGATGTGTTATACATTGTTGGAAAACCTAGAGACTTTATTTTTACATGATACCAGTCTGCATTTTTAATAGTCAAAAAAGCTGTAAAAACAAAGCAATGTTTAAAAAGAAAAATACTGGTGACTTGATCCAGAAACTTTATAGACTGATGTTGAATGAGAAGGCCTGGCTCTTAGTATCAGCTCTAATTTGTGTTCTTGGTTGAGGTCAGAACTCTTAAATTCTGCAGTAAGTACCCTCTCCTTTCTGAAGGCCCTTATTTTTCTTCCTTCCTTTATTGTGATCCACCATTTGTAGCCTGATCACTTTCATTTTTCGAACTTAAACTTTTGTGTTTAACATTTTAGAAAGACCATAAGGAAAATCATACTTTGGAAATTTACAAAATGTGCTGAATATTTATATTGAAAAGCTTTAAAGGGGCCTTCACCCCATATGTTCTTTTGTTGAGAAGCTAATTATGAAGGTTTTGACTAATTTACAATTGTCTGTTTAAAGTATAAAAATAAAATTAAAAAAAAATTAAAGTCAGTACTTTAACATTTTAAGTAAAATGTTCTTGATTTTTCCTTAAGGACGCTTTGTGAGGTCTAAGACAACAACAGGTAAGTAGGTATTCAATGGTGGGAATTTCTCAAGAAAGCATTAAAAGTGAGAAAACAATGTGGAACCCTGCCAACACCTTTGTCAAGGTGAAGTCATCTACTTAAAAGGCAGTGGACTGCAGCACAACATTACCATCTGATGTCTTCCACCATATGTAGCAGCTTGACTCCAAAAACAGATGTAGGCCGACAGCCGAGCATATGTGTTATTCCTTTATTAATGATGTATAATCATGCAAGTAATGGTGGAAACACTAAAATCGCAACGTTACCCACAACAACATAAATCAAAATCAGGTATGTATGCATAAAAGATGTATCCGATGATTTCACTTGATTGCCTAAGAAAGTGAGTTTGTGAACAATGCAGCTGTGATCAATCTATGTCTGTGCCTACAATCAGAGCTTGTTTTCAGGGGTAGACTGAGAAACAGCCCAATGTTGAGGACTTCACTTTTTAGATTCTTAGTGAAATGTTAGAGTCCCCACATATTCCTTCACAGAAATCACAGTACAATGTGACAGTCAATATTTAGTCTGACAGCCAGACTCAACCTTTTACCCTGTGTAGGGATTGCTTGTATTCAACACGACTAAAGGTCAACTTACAAAACCTACCTACAAAGACTTGGATATTATATTTGTTAGTGTTACTTAGAGTCAGCGTGAAACAACTTTAGTAAGATTTATACCTTTGGATTAACATGTCATGCAGATTTATGCCAATCTTCAGTGAAGGAATTGATTTGCTGTATGTACTTATTGCACTTTTAGTGATGTTTATTTTCACTGTCTTGTCTCTTTAGTTTTCCAGTGAACATAGTTTATTTTTTAATCAATCAATTTATCTTTTGTAATAAATAACCATGTTACTTTATTATTCACTATTATTTCTCCCTTTATTATTTTCTTATTTACAGCACTTTGAATTGCTTTTCCATTGAAATCTGCTACACAAATAAACTTTCCTTACCTTGCCTTGATTTACATGCAATTTTTTTCTTTTGGTCTTAATTAAAATCTACAATGTATTTTCTTAAATGTTTTTTAATCAACTTTCTGTCAGTCTGACTTTTCCTTTTACCCAGATCTGTGAAGGGCAAGTGACACCATTTGTTTAATGATAACCACCTCACCAATAGACTACATTACAAAAGTAAATAACAGAACATGGTTATAATTCATGGGCTCCCATTTGAAGAGTGAGAGATTATGAGAGTGTTTACATAAAAGTATTTTTAACACAACTTCTGTATTTTTGTGACAATGTTTCCATCATTATGTTGATGCGCGTAACAAGAGGTCGGAATGAAGCATAGAGGTGTGTGTTGGAAAGAAAGGCAATGTACTGTTGTGAGAAACCGAGAAAGAGCCGGGTTAGCCCTGGAGTTTGTCTTAGTTTTGAGAGCTAACTTTTTGTACGTCAAAAAACACATTTTATATGGCTTTTTTCTTATCATGGACTGTTTTTATTACGACTATGCTGGATTCTTGGAAACATATTTTCTGCAACTTGCCATATCAGAATCAGAATAGGGTTTATTGCCATTGTTAGTGAAGGAGTTCACAAACTAGGAATTTTTTATGGTACAGTCG
>JAUZNJ010040184.1:0-10455 GCA_034780135.1 Jordanella pulchra | reverse complement strand
ACATGAAATGTAAAAAGTCGCGAGACGTCCTAGAGTCGACTAGTCGACTAGTCGACTAATTGATTCAACCCCTACTTGCAAGGTAACCTTATTGTAGGTAGTGAAACTAAAATGTGTGTTATCAGGATGTAAGAAAGGGATGTAACAATATTTTTCACATAAGGCCAGGTTAGTTATAATTTTCTATCTAATCAATGTTTTAGTAATTGCATTTTGTTTTTTACTCATGTAGTCTTTGTCTGATATTAATTTCGATTTCATTTTATATAGAAAAGCAAAAGCAGACCATATGTTGAGTGTATAAATAATCAGAAAATAATCATTTTGCACTGTATCACGGCACAAGATGTTCTTCAACCTGCAGATATCAATTAACCTCTTTAACTTAGCTTAGTTTTTACAGCAGGTCGGTCAGTACAGCAATCAATGCTAAAATAATTGCATCAAACAGAGAAACAGTCCATCTAATGACAGATCTCTCTGCTCATGTTATGGATAAATATTCATACCTCTTTTTAGGTCTACCACGGGGGAGTATTTTCCTAACAGCTCAATAAAGATTTAGTCAGAGCTAATATTCTGGGTTAATTGCTCAAACAAAAGGTCAAATCAGCTATTGACAGAATCTGAGCAGGGTGAGGAGCGGAGGTCATGATGCTGAAGAGGATGATGGATCAGGATGGAGGCACAAGTAAGTTCTACCCTGTCTGAGAGAAAGTTACTGAAGTTTGTTAGTTTCACAATATTACTCATTTCAGAAACATCATTTATCTTTTTCATCAGACTGACAGAACCATATAAAAAGTTATTACACAACAGCAAGAATGGCAGTTCAGAAAATTATTGTAAATTAAAGCCCAACAAGAAAAACGAATGAAAGAACTGTGTTCAGGAAATGGTAACTTCCCAGCTGGAAACAAAATCTAATGTTTGTCTGAGAGTGTTTGGACCAGAGTACTGCTCACCAGTTATTAGATATAAGAATATAACCAGATGCATGGGAGAACTTTGGAGAGTGGACAGATCTGCTTTAATCTTAATGGGGTTTTCTAGTTAAATAAATGTAATAAAAATAATGTTTAATTTTTAGATAATATACATGATAAAATAAATATGCAAAAACAAATAACCATACATTTTTTTATACAGTGTTAAGCGCAATTTTAAAAAAAGAACTTAATTACAGGAGTATTTTCACTATCCTTTAATAAAATGTAAAAATTGAACAATGTATAATTTTTCTGATGTCCTGATGATGCTGTGATCCTTGGTATCACTGAGACCAGCTAGCCTGAAATTGAACATCAGCAGAACCTTCCCGAAGACAAGAATAGAGGAATCAGAAAAAAATATTGTCACAGCTGCAAAGTCATAATAAAGGTTTGAAGGACTTAGATGGAAGAAAATAAGAAATTTGAGCAAATGATATGAGGGAAATACATAAACAGTTCTGCAATAAATCCCAACATTGTGAGTGTTAATGTGTTAAAGTCCTGTTGTTCAAAGATTCTCTTAAATATTTAAGACGGAAAATGGCATCAGCTTAAGCTTACCCATCAGCTGGTAATCATATGTATGGAACAATTTTGAGCAGTTTTTTGATGCAGGTTAATGTGGTTAAACTAAAAAATATGAAATAATTTTTAATATATATTAGAACAACTGAATAAACCAGTTCAGTCTCATGAAGACCTGTCAAGCTTTATCTTACTGCAGTTTAACAATAAGCAGCTGGTTAGCATGATTAATTTATTAAAACTTGATACATGGAATATCTATGCTAACCCATCTTAGTTATCTATTGAGTAGTGAGTTAAAGCTCCACAGTGCCAAGAAATTTTGTAACTTCACTAATTTACCAGAGAAAATGATTCTGAAACCGAGAATTAATTGCAGTCAATGCTGGAACAATAGACATAAAAACATATACTATGTTCGGATTCGGTGGCTGCGTCCTGTGAAGTCCGGATTTGTCGACCAATTACGTCATAGCGCAGCGCTGTGGCCTGTTTGTATTCGAAGACCTCTTTGTATGCAGCCGACAAATGTAGCCTTCTTTTTGCCTGTTTTGAAGAATGGGTACTCCATAGCCCTGGTTATCCCGTGATTCATTGCGAGTCCAAGCCAGTCGGCTGCTTCATGCTCAGAGGAAAGGGGAAATGGTGAAGAAAAGTGGGGAATATCGTAAATGTACTTTGATGTAATAAAAGTAAGTGAATAGTTCTGTCTGAAATTAAAGAAAATGAATATTTTAAAAGGTTATGAGGTCAGATATTTGGTAGGTAATGTTTGGTTTATTGAGCTGAGAATTAAGTACAGATTTCAATATCTGTGGAGTGTGTGGACTAGAGATCTGACATCTGTGACCACGCTTCTGCTGCTGAAGCTCCTCAACAATGAAATTAGCAACAGAAGAGTAGAAGTTCGGCAACCATTTTTCGCCTGATTTGTGTATCAACTGTCATCACTGCTCATCATTAATTCAGATTTATGTTAATCTCAGTTATCCAAACACAAATGTTCTCAGGATATGTTGTCTTGAAAAACACCTATAAAACCTTTTTAGATGAATACAACAACATTATTGGTCATTAGTAATTCACAGTGTAACATCGAATCACAATCCCAATTTCTGTCTGGATTGTCTGTTAACCTGCTTTAAAAAAAAAATCTGATTCTTTGCCTCCATGATTGTTGTATGATTCAGAGCCAGAGAATTCATAATAAAAACCACCTCTTTCCAACACAATTAATTGACAATTGGTAACAGCACAAGTGAAGATCAGCCAATCAATGATAATAAGGAGTATTTCACTGCTAATGGAATATTTATGGACAGATCAAACCAAAAATAGCTTTTTTGTTTACATTGAGGTTATAGAGTTACTGAAGAAAACAAGCAAGAAAATACTATAAGATATCAAGGCAACATTTTTTGTGGTGGAAGCAAACCGTTTTAGTTTATATTGACCAAATTAAATGTAAAGAAAGAAAGCCTTAACGTAGATATGCTAGAAGAATTGGTTGTGACATTATAAAAAACTCAAAACAAAAGACAGACAAAAAATGGCTGTCTTGTTTTCACAGCACACATTTACCAAACATAGTTAGCTGCATGTGCAGCATCTGCTTCATCAGCACAAACATAATCACAGCACTCGGGGGACATATTCAAGCCTTCAGTTCTTCTACATGAGCCGTTAATTGCACTAATGACACAGATGCACATACTCACAAATACAGAAGTGTAAACACCCGTCCAAACCATCTCTGCCACACACTCATAGATGCTGCAGGCCCAGCATATGGTGGCTCATGTGAAAATTCTGATATTTTTTTAAGCAGATGTTGGGCATGATGCTTCCCTGAGGAATATGATTAACGGCATCAGTAAAGACTTTGATCGCACCATCCAACATACTTGTCTTTAGTGCTGAGTTGGTCTGTTTGTTCACCAGCTTTCATTTTTAAAACTCACCTGTCAAGTCTTAAATGACAGACATGTAACACTCTGTAGTTTATGAACCATAAACAAACACGAGGAGGAAGTGGTACAATGCCGTAGGATAGAAAGAGATACTGTGTGCATATGAAAATATTTGAGCTATCAAAAACAAAAATAATAGAATAATACAAATAAAGAAAAGCATCTATACATACTGGAATAAATAAAGCAACAGGATGGCAGACATCTTTTTCATAATTAGACAAAAGATTATTGACTGAGTTTAAATCTTGTGTCACATTTATAAATAAAATATAATATTAAAGACCCTGTAAAGAGACATGGAAGGACATGCACAAAGCATGGTAAATCTTTTTTTTTTTTACTTTGGTCTGTAGCATTAAAGATAAGTTACCTTAATTCTATCATTATTTTTATCATTAGAAACCTTCAACTATATGGTTTTGAACCTTATCTTACTTTTATGGCCACTGATTTGCATGCCTTAACATTTGCCCAGCAATCTTTGTAGATCGCCCACAACATTCCCACTTATTGCATGTGCTTAAAAAAATTTGCAATGTATTTCAGCCCCCCTTTTTAAAATCAGGCCCATAATTTGCATGTTTGAATTTGGAATTTGCCCTGGGTCTTAGGACCTGGTATTCTAGTAGAGCGTGAAAATTTCAATGATGGTTGTAAAGCGCAGAGGAGTGGTACCTCAGTTTATAATGAAAAATGGTAGATATATAGAATGTAGCATTACTTTGTAAGCTTAAAACTAGGCTTTTTGGCATAGTTTAAGCTGACTATTCACTACCGGTGATGGTGGAATTATTTATATTGGTGAAGAATGGAATGTAAATCTTAAGTGATAACTTGGAAATGAAAAAGTGGGGAAACATGAACTATCCAGATGGGGTGGAAAACAATGAAGAACTTGAACGTAGAACATCCACAAATGGCAATGCATTGTAGATAAATATGACCTAAAGATATTCATACTGACTTGCTGAATAAACCATATACAGTTGAAAATGTTAATTAACTTATTAATTTTCTTTAGTCTGTGCTGTCTTACCAATTGAAGCATAGTATAGAGAGCAGATTACCACCTGCATGTCCCAGGGAAATTTTCTCACAAAAAATATTGCTAATTAGGTGATTAATTTTTTAAATGCAGATTTATTCCAGCTTCAAGTAGGTAGGCGTTTCGAATGTTATCAACCATTAAATGGCCATTATTAGTGGTTATCAGTCCCATAGAATGGCTTCAGAATGTCTCCTTTACCTGCTACAAGATTTCTTATGGTTGATAGTATGCAGCTTATCGTTGATCACAGCCAGTTGGGCTGCATCTAAACTGTAAGTTTTATTTACAATTTACCTACTTTGAACACATCTACTTTGTGAAAATAACTGCGTTTTCAACCTTACCTTGGAATAAATTCCACATGCTACAGTCCATACGGATTTAATGTTCAGATTACACATAAATAGATAAATAGAATTGGTTTAATTCCTTAGGCAAATAATGAATTACCTTAGCGTTAGGATTTAATTCATCCGGTGATAACCTACTGAGCAGACTTGTATAATCCAGGTCCAGATAGTAAAAGGCCTGTACAGAGATCAGTTCCAACCATTCCCATATCCAGCTCCACAATGCAGACTAATCGCCTAAGGGGCTAATCACCTGGTTAAGTGAACAGGATGAAGGAAAACAAGGCAGGGTTTTTACCTGGACCTGGATTATACAACTCTGCTACTGAGCCTCCTAGTAGGTAGGAAGCACAATCTGGAGCCAATCTATGAGACAGATAACCGCGGCTCAGCCAAGCTTCCACTCCCAGCCACAGGAGCTGGTTTTCTGGAGGTTCTAACACACCATAGGTTAATAAGTTAACTAGGGAACCTGGAATAACCAAAGTATGCAGGGCAGATTATATTACATTGATGGGCTATTCTCAGAGATCAAGAGAGAGCAAAGGAAAGAATATATCTGTTTATAGTCTCACAGTAGGGATATCTCTCTCCTGCATTTCACCCTTTGATGAAAGAGCAATGGACTGGCAATCCTAAATGTGCCCTGGGAGCATTGTGACTTTAAGGGTCTGGCTAAGGTACCAGGACTGTAACTCAGAGTTGCAAATCAGTAACAAAAATGCATTTTTCTCTAACCACTCTCCCAATTAAGGAAAACCCACCAGAGCCCGAAACAGTTGTTGTAACCCCATAGCTAGTCCAACATGCATGCACAGGCCACTAGTTCAGAATATGGCACAAGTTCCCTCACAGACAACACCTCACCAAGATAGTAGCTTCCTGCTGAGGGCTCCCATGATGCCCCATAAACTGTCCCAACACCCCCAGTACACACCAAACCATCACAGGTGCCACAGCAGAGGTGAGTAGACCACATACTTTACAAACAAAAGTAGAAAAACAATTGACAACCAGGACACTGGAATTCAAATGATGTTTTAAAACATGGTAGAAAACTATAACATAAGATTTACAGGATGAAGAATAAGTTGGTCCTTCTTTCAATTTAAAAAAGCAAGCAACAAAACCCACAAGGTTAACATGGGTGGTAGAGAGTTAAAACACGACAGCATTTGATATGATAGCAGCAAAGAACAACAGGCTAGGTAACACTGTATTTCCAATAAAGGCAAGCGATGGTAGAAATAACTACACCAAAGTCTAGAAGATTTAAATAACTATACCCATATTTTCATCACAAAATAAAAAAGTAAACATATGTCGTTAAATATTTCTAAAGAATGGTAGAGGAATAGAACATGGGATTTACCTTGATGACAGAATACAATCACGTAAAGAAAGAAAACATTAGACATCCACTGACAGTAGAAAAATGAAAAATATAATTTATTTTTCCTTGGGGAAATTTTTCTTTGACTCAAAAGTGCGTAGGGTATAATAGTGGCTGCCATTAAAAACAATAAGCGCACGTAAAACAAATGCTAAGGATGCACGTATAGGCTGCACATTCAGTCATAACACATCTAATTTAAAGAAAATGCAACACTAGAACAAGAATGACACCAACTTGTCGTACACTTACAAGTATTGTTCTGTGTACAGATCTATTTAATTTTTTATTTTTTTAATTTTGAAGGATGTTGGTATAAAAGAGCATTAAAAACATTTCAATTTGGTTTGGGAGTCTGAACCTTCTTCCAAAATGCAAGAGCTTGAACAGTGTTCTTCTGTATGTAGACAAGTTCAGCAGTACTCTCCACCCCTGCCTGAGTACAGACTGCTCATTGATGGACTGAAGGGAGAGTCAGTGTGATAATAAAAAAAAGATCTTAAACGATCCAGTTTTATCCTATCAGTGTAATCTCTTCATTCCATACATTGTAGTGACCACACCAGAGCAAAAGTCTTTTTTTCTTCTGAGAAAGTTAAATCTTATAGTGGATCAAGTATTCACTATTGCTGCCCCAAGACTGTGGAGTACCTCATCTCTAACACCATTAAAGCATAAATATATATTTTAAAAACTCACCTTGTTTCACTTTTCAATGATTAATTGAGTATAAGACTTATATTCTTATTTATTTCTTGTTGGAATTTTACTCTAATTAATATTTTACATTTCAGTGTAAACGTAAGGCATTTTCATCAATTTTTTTATGTGGAACAAATAGAACAAAATGAAGATATATTTCCAATATTGGTTTAAAATTAGGTAAGGGGAGTTTCATTGGTGTTGAAGAGGATTAAGATAGGGGATAAGCTGTAGCCATTAGTAAAAAAAACTGAATGTAAGATTTCCAATGATGGCAAAGGAACAGAACGCAAGCTTTCACAGAGGCTGTAGAAAAACATGAAACCTTATACAAGCTCTAGCTTTAATTCAAATAATTTAGTTTTAATCCTTTCAAGAGCTGAGTAAGATCATGGAATTATGGTAATGAAGTTAAACCTGAAAATGTTGAAGTAATCAGCCATATGCAATGTCTTACACATCTGTTTTGTCTAGAAACGATGTATTCCTTTTTATGATAAATATTCTTGTATTTAAAGTATTATTTATTAGTACATAGACCTGATACACAATTTACTTTTTCATCACCAGGTTCTAGGCCGGTACCTTATTTTTTTTTTTTTACAGGTTATTTCCTTTAGCATTCTGACTATGATCTGTAATTGGAGGTATAGTTTCAAGCCGTTGTATCTTAAATTATACATTAGTGGTTATTATTAGGGAAAAATATTATAATATACTAAGGGGAGTTGCACTTTGATCCCCGATTGACTTCTTTACTTATCTCTTTGTCTCGCTAAATAATGACCCTGAAGCAGGCTGTGTGAGCCTGCCTAAGTGTTAGTGGAGCTAATTTATGGCAGATCAAGAGGAAACTAAAAAGATTCTCAACATTGGTTCTTTGTTTTCAATAGGGTTTAAAAAAGAATAAAATAAATGGTGAAATTTACGAAAAGTATTTGATTTCAATTTACATATTTCTTTCTCCCAGTAATTTTCTTGCAAATCCATAACTTTCTTTTTATTTCCCAATGTGCTTCAAGATTATATGAATAAGTCATTTCAAGTTTTTGAGGTGTTACACCAAGCTTGTTTGTTTTGAAGTACTTTAAGATTTATGTCTCCTGATCTGTAAACCATTGTATGTTTACATATCCTCCAGCCTTTATCTTTAAAAACAAACCCCCACAAACAACTGAGTCACCTTGACCTGCTGGTGACTCAAACACACCTAAATACAGAAACATCTAGCTTACTTAACATCAGCTGCTGGTGAAGGTGAACCTGACATGGCTGACATGCATGGAGATGGACAGATATATAGGCAGTAGGTGTCCATAGATGGATGAACAGAAAGATAGGTTGTTTCTCTGAGACAGGTCCAAGTGTCATTGATCAGCCCTGTCCTCCAAGGTTGTATTTTTAATTGCATGGTGAGAAAACAAATTAGCAAGGCCATGGAGAACAGTGCAAACAGAGGTAAATCACTACTAAGTCAGGGTAGTCAGGGTCATCAAAAAGCATTATTGACCTCAGAGGAGACAAGAATCAAGAACCTAGAGGAAGGTAAAAAAAATAGTATCTAAAGTCATTTTAAGGTATTCAATTCAAATAAGTTTGATAAATGAGAAAATAAAGGAAGTCAGACAAGCTTGACACAAATGTTGCCAAAACTAAGTGATGTGTTATGGTTTAAATAAGCTGTCTGAGCCACGTGCCTGAACCACTCTAAGGAGGGTCAAAAAGGTTTAAGAATTTTATTACAAGTATGATAAGGTGGCTGCGGACCTGAGTCCATATGGTTCAGGAATTGCACAATCGCAGGAGCTGTGCAAAATAATAAGGGTAAGTATCTCTAAGGGAGTGCCCAGCCACCCTGTGGAGAAAGCTCATTTTGGGCTGGGCCCAGCCGGGTCCCACGAGGAGGAAGTGGACCACCAGGCACTTGCTGACGAACTCCTACCTCAGGCCTGGCTCCAGGGTGATGTCACGTGTCTCAGTTTTTTTGTTGTCATGGGAGTATTGGAACCGCTCTTTGTCTGACCCATCACCCAGAGCCTGTTTTAAGCCCACAAAAAACCCCTCCACCATGTTAAGGTGGCTGTTCAAGGAGGGGGAATATTGTTGTAATCACTAAAATTTGAGAACTATCGAGGGGTGAGACACGGGAAAAACAAAAGATTTGAAAGAATTAGATAAATAAAAAGTAAAATATTGGCTATCGATGCTGTTTGTGTTGACATAATAATGGTGCTAAGATGGTCTGGTGTTAATGAGTGTAGTTTTTAAAAAGTACTGATTGTATACTTACCAGTTTATTTATTTTAATTTATTGAGTAAGAAGCAACAGCGTTTGGGAAGGTCAAGATTACATTAGCAGGAAAAATCCAGTATTTGAGGATCATTTTCCAACTGTTTTTGTCTGTTACCAACATGGCCCAATTTAGTTTACTGTTATTTTTAATGTTAATTCTTTAGTGGAAGAAAAATCTTACCACCTAACTTAAATCAGCGGTTCCCAAATTATTTTCCTCAGAACCCCCGTTCTCACTTCTCAGACTGTCAGTCTTAGAAAACTCAAACAAAGCTCTAAGTGTGTGATATGCTGATTTGTTGGAAAAAAAGGGTAAGATCTACTTTTAAAAATTCTACTGTTAAGTGAGGCCAACAGTGTTGGACATCAGGTGCTTATGTATTTTTCCATCAATCCAACACTACTTTGCCATTTTATAACTTTTATTTAGACATGTACCTTCCATGTTCCAAAAGGCAAGACATGTTTACCTCTGTCTATTTCAAGCTAAAAAATGTGATTTGCTTTCACCGGCGGAATTTTGTATGTTTCTTTCACATTACATAAATCATCACTTCATGTTCCCAATACTTGTATCAGTCCCTGCCGAACAATCCCTTATTGCCACCAATTGTTTGCCTGAATACAACAGAAAGTCTTGCCTCTCCTTGGAGTGCAGTTACTGAAACAAAAAAAAATCTTGCTCCGTGTGAGTTTTGACGGATGGACAATGGTAAAACTGCAGTATGTGAGTCAGTGGGCAACAAAAGTGGTGTTGCTTTGTATTTTCATATTAATTCAAAGGCTGGATGTGTCTGTGACAAATTTCCTTTGGGAGCATCGTATCTATCTTACCTGTCAACCTTCCTTATGTAGTTACTGAATATGAGAATTACAGATTCCCAGGTGTATGTTATAGGTAAAATAATACAAAGTGAAGGTGCAATGTATTCAGATGCTGCTTCTTTTTTAACAACAAATGCTACCAGCCCACACCTCATGATTGTCATCTGGTATTCTTGTGTTTGTGTGATTGGGAAGTAACTTTGAATATATGGGGTTCAGCAACTTATATTACTAGATAGATAATATATTTTTATATATTTTCATATATATATATATCATATATATATATATAGATAGATAGATAGATAGATAGATAGATAGATAGATAGATAGATAGATAGATAGATAGATAGA
>JAUZNJ010040183.1:0-10455 GCA_034780135.1 Jordanella pulchra | reverse complement strand
TAAACGTATTGAACTTTTTCCCAGTATTCCGAGTGGTGTTCTGCATGTGGGTTCGTCACCTTAAACCCACCATGACACCATGAGATACAACAGAGCACATGATGAAAATTGCAATAAATGTGAAAGGTACTTAGAACTTTGACACACACATACAAATGTATATTCCCATGAAATAAAGCCCACCATTTTGATTTTCACATGTAATATGGTAATATGATACAGCTCTAAAATCAGGATGATTTCACTCAGACTGATCACTTATTGCATTAATACCATTCAATCATCAAGCTTCCAGCTGTATTGTAGCCCAAACATTATTGAAATAAAAAGTACAGCTAACCAGATTGAATGTTCTATCCTTATCTGCTCCTCTTCACGTCCTCTTCAAGTCCTCTTCACTCCTGAGGCACACACGATCAATATGCAGTACAGTGATTGGGATGTACAGCTGTATTAAATTTCACTGATGTGTAACCTGTACAGATATGCAGGCAGCAATCCTTTGCCGCGCCATTTGGCGTCTTTTTGGTTGCGGCAAAAAGGCTATTAACAATCACAATATATGAAGAGCAGATAAAGTGAATTCATTTTTATAGAATATGAAGAATAGAAAAGGCAAATTAATGGACTAAATTCATACAGTGCTTATCTTATTCACCCAACACTCTTATGCACAGATCATTTGGTAGTTTTGGGGTTAAGTGGCTTCCCCACATCAACAGTCAGCAGGAAGAAGCTGGAGTCTAACTCACAACCTTTCTGGGCAGTAAAAGTCACAGCTGATCAGTGGGCATACTGGAATGCCAATACCACAGGATAGTGATGTAGAAATAGGGGTCATGGATACACTGAAGCACGGAACAGCAGAGGTAATGATCCACCCATCCATCTTCTTCATCCGTCAGGGTCGTGGTTGGGCCGTTGCCTATCTCCGGCAGACTATGGGCATAAGGCGGGGTACACCCAGGACAAGAAGCCAGTCTGTCGCAGGGCAACACATAGACACATAAGGACGAACAACCATGCACATACACACTCACATCTAGGGACAATTGAGTGATGCCAACCTAACAGTCATGTTTTTGGACTGTGGGAAGAAGCCGGAGTACCCGGAGAGAACCCACGCATGCACGGGGAGAACATGCAAACTCCATGCAGTAAGACCCCAGGTCAGGATCGAACCCAGAACCTTCTTACATATATTCTATGTTGACCGTGGGAGAACAGAAACCAACTGTATCATACTTTACAAGTGTTTAACTGCCATGTGCATTCACAAACAATCAGTTTATATCATAAATTGTCAGGACAAACTTTTACAGTTGAATAACTTTTCAAAGAACACACACTACAGGTTTCGTGTTGTGTATATTCTGCATAGCATAAGTGTAATGCTACGTCATCTCTAGATTTAACATTACAATTTTTTCTGCTTCACATAAGACTGCCCGGGTTAGTGGAGGTGGGAGTTGTGCTCTACTTCAATGCAAATGCCTTGTTGTAAAATTTGTACTATAAATTGATAAATTTCAAAGCACAGCTAAGATGGTGCTGCATTTGGACTGCTAAAACCTGTTTTAAACCTTAAGCCAACTTATGTTTAAGTTGTCTGGTGCTTTCCTTTGTTTTCTGTTGACACCAAGGCAGAAACAGAGCAGGACACAAATTAGAGTTTAGCTCAAATATTCAGTTTCTTCTCGCAGGTGGCAGAGTGCAGCTTAGCTGATCTCATATTATGATAATTGGACAAAACAGCAGTACATTACAAATAAGTAGGATTGTTTTACAGTATTGAAACAATATGAGTACATATAAATTTATTACCAAGTTAAAGTGAATATATATGGTTAAAATGTGTACATCAGAATATACTCAAAGTTATATTATTGAAAAGTAGGTCCTCAATGCATGATCTTATGAAAATGCATTAAAATCAGAGCAGGTAAAGTTTATGCTGCGTAGGGTTATATCAATCTCATTTTGTTTAAAGAGGCATCTCCATCATGTTTTGAGGCATCCAGACCTTCTTTTGACAGTCAGCTGGGCTGAGCCAGTGAATAAAGTTGAGTGGTGGAACTCTTAACTCCTAATTATGGAAATGGCTTCATACGCCAGGAGAGTAATGGGTAAGCATCCTCCCCCAGGATGACCAGTGGCACATCTACTCTCTAAATCTTTTCTGTGTGTGGTGAAAGTGGCCTCTTATTCTGGCCTTAGCTTCAAAGTGAATAGGGTGCACAAGCACCAACATCATAGTCTCACAGGGCAACATTTACAATAATTTAACTGTCTACTAGCACTTGTAAAATAACAGAATATTGTCCATTGATTATTGGCCTATTGCTGATTTGATGCTGAGTATAAAATAAATATGAAAAAAACCTTTTGTAAATCTCCACTTGTCATATAATCATTGACTTAAACCTGTAGTTCTCAAACCTGCTTCGCAAGTACCACTGTGCTGCATGTTTTAAATGTGTCTCTGTAGCAACACACCTGATTCAAATGATTGCATGACAGCCCCAAGCAGCTATCAAGTCCAGCAGAAGCCTGGTAATCATTCTTTTATACCAGTCAGGTGTGGACCACAGTTGAGAACCACTGTCTAAATGAATAAAACACAGTGTTTTGTTTTCATAGTTACCTATATTACTGAAAAAAGTGTTGGGTGACAATGAATCAAGTTAATAAACCCAAACAGCTCATAGCACAAAAAAGCGTGGTGCAGGGGTCAGTTATCAGAGTAGTCATTTTGCAATCAAAAAAGGTAGGTTGGATTCTAGCTTTCTCATCCTATATGCCAATGTGTCCCTGGGAAGAGACTTGACCCCATGTTGCCATTGGATGTACATTTCGTGTATGGATGTTTGCTTGTAAGTTAATGATTTGGTAAATGTGGCAATGTGTAATTTACTTAAAGTTATCAGTTTAACTGGAACATTATTATATAAATTAAGTCTGTGTACTGTATTAAGACATAGATCTTTATTTGAGGTTGCTTCTATCATGAATCCTGTGGGATAGTTTTTTGGGCTGGCTGGTTGCTTGCCTCTCCTTCCTCTGCTCCACTCTATTAAGTAGAGTAAGCAGATGCACCTGCCATTTTCCCAATAACCATCATTCCAACCAGCTGTTACTATTCATATTTATATCTGCCAAAATGTCTCCTCTTTTCTACATGAGGATTACTCCATTGTCAGTTTGCACCACATCCTGTCCTGGGTTCCTATGTTTAGCACGCCCTCTGGGTTTTTGTCAGCCTCTCCCTCGGTCATATGCTAGTCATATTCTACCTGTCACCAGTTCGTTCTATCTTTCTTCAAAGCATGGTTTCCGGGAGTCAGCCATCATCCAGTCTGCTGAAAACATGCCTCCACTCTGTTCAGTCATTGCCTACCTTTTCACGTCTCCATTTAGACAGTTAAGTCATCAGTAAGATTTTCCTTAATCTGTCTGCTCAAGGCTGCTACCTCTCATTTCTGCCTGTCACAAACTGGTTTAGTTATTACGCATCTGCTCAAACTCACTACTACTCTGTCTGCCTCTATTCCAGAACATTCATTGTAAACTGTTTCAATAAACCTTTTAAGTGGGGGAACCAAGAATCTCCGACTGCGAGGAAATTAGATATATTTAATATCAATGGCTGTACAATTACTAGCTTAAATAATTTTGCCTGAAATGATAACAAGAGAAGAACAAGTGTCATGATTTAACATTCCATCTTCTCAACAAGTGTAGAACACAATCAATCCTTTCTGTTTTCAAATGTGGTACTCTTTAACCACATTAAACTAATAAATTGAATGTTCTGTTGAGGTTATAGAGGAAGATTTTGGTTGACTTGTATTTCTTGCATTTTTTTAGGAAAAAAATGACCAGAGACTATGCTGATTTTAGATGTAAGTAGATAAATGTGGTATTTGTCAAAGTGTGCCACCAACTTGTATTTTTGCCTCTGGTTTTCAGTTTGTGCTGCAAAAGACTGCATGACACCACACTCGCATGTAGACACTGAGGAAGCTGGGGCTGTGAAAGAGGACCATCGAGGCAAGTCGGCCATTTTCACAAAAAAGCAAGTGACTCAAATGTCAATGCACAAGCGATCCAGTTTGGAGAGTCAGCTGGTTTTAAAGAAAAGATAAACTTCAGGAGGGATTCTCAATACTCAAGGTACAGTTCTGCAGCTCAGAAGCAGTGCAGACACATCAAATCCATCACAAATAACTCATCTATATAATTTTGAAGCCATGTTTAGTGTAACACAACAAGTAACTTTTTTTGTATGAGGTTTTGGTACTATTGTAGTAATATAAAAAAAATAACAGCAGTTTTGCGTCTCCCCAAATCAGTAACTACACTAGTGGTGTAGGCCACTGGAAGGCACATTGCATCCTTGCTGATCCTTTAGGGTGAGAACCTTCTTTGCACAGCCTGGCTTGAGGGACAGCAGAAAGCATATCACTTGTTGCCACCCTAATCATTTCACTGTTCTTTTCAGAACAAAATTTAATCTAGTGACAGGCTGCATGCTTAATGTCTGTTACATTAGAAGTGAAAAGAACTGAATAATAGTCCAAGTGACATTGTATTGTGAATTTAGTCCTAGTTGTGAGCCAAATATCTGAAATTTGAGTGTTTTTAGTTCTATTTATGAATTAATTGAGCAAATAGACCCAGTCAGCCACAACAGATCATGGTCCATAGAATAAAAGAGTGATTCCCCTTTTCTTGTAATCAATTTGGTATGTTGAGCTTTAGTGCTGTTCTCTACAGAAAGACTCATTGTAAGTGCTTTGGTTTATGTGCTTGCTTGCCTCACATTTTGCTGACAATCAGCAGCATTGAATCAGAGCTGGAAGGGGTCTACAGCTGGAAGGGGTCTACCTTATTTTCCCCAATATTACAGCGGAAAGTTCCTCACCTATGGCAATAGCAACAGTATTATTCAATAAATATCTGAATTACAGCTATGATGAAAAAAAACAAAAAACAATTCATTGGATTATACTGTTCACAGTAGCTGTAGGGTCAACTTTAACTATGATGTATAAAATTATCACCCCAGAGTCATTATCCTTACTAAAATGCTCAACTCTGAAATAGACTGGAAGAGATAAAGGGTAGAGAGTCTTTGCCTCAATAAATGAATGTAATAAAGCAGAAAAAAGTCAGAAGAAATATTTCTTATTACATTTTACACTTCACACAACCTATGGACAATATATTTTCAGACAAACACCTAACATGCCTGAGGATGAAATTCCATTTCCAGCACACAGGTTGTGTCATGTAATTCAAGAAAATCAGACAAATGGCAATATCACTTATTCTTTTATTTTTCCTCATTTGTCTGCACCTTATGATTCTATTGGAAAGCAGATATTTGCTCAGCAGTGAGCTGAGCTTTGTTTAATGCAACACTCTGCTGTTATTGCATTTAGCTGGCAAATGAGTTTCTGAGCTCAGCATCTCCATTATCACACTGTGTAAAGAAGGACAATAAGATTATTTATCTATTTATTTGAGCCATCTCTGTTACATTTTATAACTTACAGTTGTATTGCAAACTCAAAACCCACCCTTTAGAATGCACCAAGGCAAGGGAAGCTTACCATCTTAAAAACTTAACCAATCTTAAAGTTAGTAACAATTAAGTATATACACATTAGATATTAAGGACTTATATTAGATATAAAGGATTTATATTCCCTGCGACAGACTGGCGACCTGTCCAGGGTGTACCCCACCTCTCGCCTGAAACACAGCTGGAGATAGGCACCAGCAACACTCCCGACCCCATTAGGGACAAGGGTGTAAAGAGAATGGATGGATGGATTTATATTCCTTCTATATAACCTGGTGAGGGTGGTCACTGCTTTTCTCTCACCTTGTGCTACTTGATAGAACTCAGATGCTGCCGCATGGAGTGAGGTGACTGTTGATCAATGAAGTTAAAAAAGGCTGAACTTTTTCCTGAAATCGCGACACAGCAACCAATCAGGGGCTAGTTGTAGGCAAAGCTTTTTTTAGTTAAACTGAATTACAGAGAAAATGTTGTTTACAAAGGCAAAAACAAGGAATGCTCTCAAGAGGATTTAAGGTGGCTTTAAAAAAGTCCTTTTACTTTAGCCCTAGAAGGACAGCAAGACTTTGATAGGAAATGCTATAGGTGTTGTGTTTGGGTTTAGAGACTTAGCAAACATGCAGAATGCCACTCGAGTTGCTATGGATTTTAAAGGTTTTATTTAAGAAGAACAGCGGTAGTTTGGTGACTGGAAACTGCGCAGGAGGGATTCAGCAAGACTACACACTTCTGCAGAAACAGGAGAGAGATGGTGAGTTCACGGAAAAGAGGTTTTCTAAAATTTAGGAGAGTTAATGGAAGCAGTCTTACTTTTTCTGAAGACACAGATTGTCCTGGGAGGGGGGTAGTGGTCTGAAGCTTTCGAGAAGAGCTGAGAGAGTTCGAGGTGAGCTTTTTCCAGTTTGGTTGTTTGTTGGAGTCCGGAAGTTTGTCGGATGGAGCTTTGACTGTGGTGGAGGGTGAGCAAGCAGGCCGAACATGAAGGTAGCCAGAGTGGAGGATTACTGCTATCTGGATAGTTTGCACGGAGAAGAGTTCTTTTCTTGGTGAGGTTGAACCAGCGAAGGCAAGCAGTGGGTACTTTCCACGGCGTCTTGATTCTCGGACAGGATCCTTAGAGGTTTGGCTCAACCATACTGGTTCCCGTCCTCCTGAGTCAACCAGAGATTTTTAAATACTCTGGCTCCGAAGTGGCAGCAATCCCCCTTCTAAATACTCCAGCTAATTAGATGATGATCTGCAGGATTGTCAGAGGACCACTCCAACCACAGCCGCTGGCTCCATCTAGTGAAGGAAAAGACACAAACACCATACAACCCCAAGTCCTGACAATAGGGTTGCCAAGGGTAACGGCAGGTCAAGCTGAACATCTGGGAGGCTGGTGAATTACTAGTTATTAAACACTCATGCACACTGTTATATTAATTGACAGCACTGGAATCGCAGGTTATGTTATGCAATGACTTTATATTCTGAAATGCGTGCATCACTGATGTCTGCTGGAATGGCGACATAATCGACCTATATTAAAAATGATTCCATCTTAAAAAACAAATCAGCATGAACAACAGTTTTACCTGCACAAATCAAACAACACTGAAAAGGTATATTTTTTATTCAACTCGGAGCTTAATTGGAGCATAGTTGACCACTAGATAACCTATGAAATTATTTTCTAATATCTTTGAAATGACAATAGCACACATGATCTTTTTTTATTCATTTATTTTTTATTTGGTACAAATGACCAGTTTAACTACAAACCTGCACTAATGAAGACCTAACCATTCAGTCTATTTTTTGAGTTTTTCCCCGTGGCCCGGGTGTCAGCTTCACACAGCTGAAGCTCCTCCAATTTGATGACACGTTCTGAGGTGCAAATACTGTGCATCTGAAATGCAGAGCGGTGAATCCCCCATGGTGCTGGCAGAAATCACCACGGACACCACTTTCGGTCTGAATGCACCATTACTGTCATGTGAAAAACTGATCGAAAGTCTAGATGCCTTTGATTTAAGCATGCATTGTGATTTCCATGACATGGATGACTGAGAATGTAGACAGGAAAACGAGCAAAACAAAGACTGCTTTGATGTAACCTTGGGTTTGAATGTTATTTTCCATCAGTTAGCAGTTTTGGCAAATAGATTTTTAAAAATAAATTCATTTTATAGTATGATAGCGTATGAAGAAAAACATTTACTTTTAAATGAATCAACTTCCGTTAAATGTTCTTCATCGTTTACTCCTGCCCACACAGGAGTAAAAAAATGAAAAAATAATAAAATAAAATCTCTTCTTTCTATTTTGGGGATTTAAAAAACTTGTTGGGTCTGGTGTTCGTTTGCTTCACCAAGCGAAAGCCTCCACCACTTTCTCATTCGACTGTCTCTGCAGCATGCTACACTGGGACAGTATGGTCCCAGGATTGATTTTAATCAGTGCTGTCATCGGATCAATGGATGTTTATTACCCCCGGAAGGAGCTGTGGCAGTAAAGCTCTGCCCTCTAGGAGGTAGAGTTTCAATAATCTTTATCATCAGAGGTTCAAACAGCCAAAAGGGAGCATCTGGTATGAGTATTGGGGATTAATTTGCTTTTATTGTGTACTCTAAATCTCGTTATGTCTCTGAAACGCAATATTTTGGGAAATGCCATTGTCATGAATGCAAATCAAGCAAGTGCTGCGGTGGAGCATTACAAACACATTACTTCAGAGCATATTTGTTGTTTGTCAAGTGTAAAGAGTTGAGGCTAGAAATGGCAAGACAAGAAGGGGGGACCGCACAACAGAGTGCGGTTATTTGTTTTCACTCAAATTCTAGTCAGCATGATAAAAAATCTGTTTCTCATCCAATGTCTGACATGTGGATACATCGGGGGTTCTTCTGACAAACCACCACACAAAGGTGCTTACAGATATATTATAGCTATTTAGAGAGACCCTTGTAACCCACTCCCCTACTACTCTCAAAGCTCACTACTTTTTAGTTGCCCAGGTGACCAGTGCATGACTGTGATTAATTGCACTTTGTTAAAAGACAATTCCTCCAACAACTAAAGGAAGAATATAATGTATATGTTTGCTAGTTGAGCTACCTTCAAAGTTTAACTTTACAAATCCTTTAGGTTTTCTTATGGCTGCATATTATAGTATTTACTAGAGAATAAAGGAAATTACTAATAACCATATTTCACCATCTCTGATGATAGTATTTGTCCAATGATACATAGGAGCATAATTTTTTTCTCATAACACAATGTCCTGATTGCAAACGATCATTCATTGCTGCCTATAGTAATAAAAAAGGTAATGGGTCCTCATAAATCTACTTAGTTATACTTTTATTCACTCCCATAGGGAAACCTGCTAACTGGGCCCACTGGTAGATGCAGTAAAGACTACAGAGCTGTGAAAAAGGTGAACTTTTTCTATTTTTCTGTGCCTTGCTACATCCACAAATTCTGCCTGGCATTTAGGTTAATCTTAGTCTTAAGGTTTCTAATGAGGACATTATCAGATGTTTGTAAAACCAACTTCATCCATGCATACAAATAAATCAAACTAACTAATATCCTTACAAGTCATTAAGTCATTAAATACTTTGTGGAATCATTTTGGTTTTGGTAACTTCATGAGCTATCCTGCAGGAAAAAAAGAAAAAACATGACATAATTTTAGGAATTATTTTGAACCATTGTTTAGTGCAAACTTTCTTCAAATCTTATCTTGTAGTTAGATAAGACAAAAGTTAATAGAAATTAATAACTCCTTTCTATTAACTTTTGTCTTAAGAACCAAAAGTTCTTACGAACTAAAAGAACTGAAAAGCTGTGGAATATTCTCAAGTCCTCAACAAAAAAAACCCAAATCCTCACAGTGAAATATAGTGACTGCAGCATTATGATGATGTGATATTTCTTTGGCACAGACAAAGAGTTGAAGAGATAGTGGGTGGAATTAAAACTACAGTCATACAACAAAGACAGGTCATACTGCAATGGAATGATAAAGTAGCCAAAGTTCAGACATAATCAAAAGGAGAATAAGAGCCATAATTTAAAAAAAAAAAACTCTATAGATGCACTCCTTTCAATTAAGCTATTTCACAAAGAACAATTGACATTCAGCATATTCTATGGGTAATTTATGCATAACAAACTTTTCAGATTTTTATTTCTAAAACTTTTTAAAAACTGTATATTACCTTTCTTCCCAAACCTATGCATAGGTTGGTGATATTTAATGCAATGTAGATAAAACCTGAATAAAATGAAAGTGTAATTTTATACCTTAAAACAGTTAAAAGTGTGTTATGGTTTTGCTCTAGACCCATAACAAATAAAGGGAAGCAACGAATGAGTTAATTTAAACAGGGATTTATTTAACAAAAATCATAAGTGGTTAGAGAGGATAGTGAGAAAGGGGAGAAGATGGCAGAGAGACATTGATATGGGGCTAGGAAAGTGAGATAGAAGGGTGTCTTAAGCTGGATGTGATGTCATTCTGGAGACACTGGCCAGCTGCCTCCACTTCCAATCAGCGCCATTTAAAAACTCCAAGCTAGGGATGTTACAACCCAGAGGAAAGGCCTTGGGCCGTAACAACTGATATAAATTAGATGATCAGAAACAAGTCAGTCAACTAGGTGGCTTAATTCAATTTGCTCCATGATTTCATAAAAATCCCTTCATTTCTCATCAAAATTCTCACAAGTTGTTCATTAGGTTAATCTGTCAAAACAATGAAAGTGTCTTTTACTAAAAAAAACAAATTCACTGGACAAGACTGATAGGTTCTGACTGGATGCACTGAATGGCTTTGGTGAGATTAAAAGATTGTGCAAAATCAGACTGAGAGAATGTAG
>JAUZNJ010040182.1:0-10455 GCA_034780135.1 Jordanella pulchra | reverse complement strand
CCCCCCCCCCCCCCCCCCCCCCCCCCCCCCCCCCCCCCCCCCCCCCCCCCCCCCCCCCCCCCCCCCCCCCCCCGCGCAAAAAAATAGATCTTTTTATATTAGCAATAACAAAGACATGCTTGATAGCAGACATATGCAACTACATTACATTTATTCTGCTTCATGTCAATAACAACTGCAAAAAATTTCAGACCTCTAGCTATAACAGTGTCAGAGTTATGGGACTTTTAACTTTTGTTTCCACCAGCGTTCCCAAACCTCTCCGATGTACTAAATGCTTTTGCTCCAGTGTTTGACTCATAAAATCACACTGAAGTACTTTAACGACCACAAAACAGATTTGAAAGATATATATTTCACCGTAGGCATTGTGTAAATTATCAGCGTCTGAACTACAAAACATCTCAGCAGCTTCTAATGGTGCGCAAAAGTCCGGTTCCTTTTGCTGTTACACATGCGTTAGATTACACCGATACTTTAAGCATAAGCATTGCTTGGCCTCTTTGGGAAGGTAATTTCATTGGCTAAATACAGTAAACACCCACCTGGTCTCAACCAATAGTAGCGGGACTGCATGAGTGACAGTGGGCCGTTTCTCAATATGATACTTCTCTGTCTATTCTTGTGAGCTCGTGAAGCGTCATCAGCCTCGGCCCAAGTACTGTTCCAATTCACAAGAACACAAGACAGAGAACAGAGAAATTCCCCGGATGTCGTTCTCGCCCATCCGTCTTTACCGAGCATGCATCAGAGCAGACTTGTTGCGTTCTAAGGCTGTCAGTCTTCCCAGAATGCACCGCGGCAGCAGCTTCTGGAGCAGCGCTAGCAGAGCTCAGAATATAAAGTTAAAAGTTCATTTTTCCGTTGCTCCACAAAAGTATGTTTTCAGATAATTCAAGGGGAGAATACTATACATCTAAGCTTCACTATGTGGCCCATTTGCTGATTTAGTGCATAGGTTTTAAAAAAGTTCAGATGTTGAGAGAACCGTGGCAACCAGCGGAGCTCTGAGACTACCCGCAGCAATGGCTAACGTTAGGCCGTCTGTAGCAGATCTCGGCATACCTGTGTGTGTGTCACTCTGGTGGCATTTTTTTTTTGTTTGTTTTATTTAGCAAAACGTCAATTTTATTTGTATTTATCTGTTGATTATCATTCTCCGAATAAATGAAAATAATTTATAATTTTCTAGAGCTTCAGACAAGCTTTTAATGTGGTGATGTCATGAGTACGCATCTGTTCCAATTGGCACAGATCTGTCCTTCATGCTCCCGTTCTCCCCAAGTCCATACTTTTGGGGTTCTTGTGAAGAACGTACTTGGCGAGAACACGAGTCCATACTTGCGTTCTTGAGAATTGAGAAACGGCCAATATCACATGACTTTGTGTTTTCTGGGATGACTGACAGAAAGCGCTCGTTATACTTCACTTGTTATACTTCACAAAGTCAAATTTAAAGGGAAATCAATGCAGTCACTTTTGTTTTGTACGCAATAGAGTGCACGACACAAACATACCGGAAGTTGCAGGAAATATGTTTCTGGGGTCATGCCTGGTTAGCCCTGGAGGTCGCATTAGATAGAAATACAGGAAATATGGTGATTGATAGAAATAAAGGTTATTAAACTTTGTAGCAAATAGTTTTATCTACCTTCTTCTGAAATGTGAGGGCTAATTAAAACCAATTCATAAGAAGCAGCTTAGGGCTGCATGAGTACTTGAAATGGTGCAAGCATTTCCACTTTATGTCTTGTTACAAAACCATTTTGAAAGCCAGAAGAATATCTAGATTCCCAATGCCAAACTTTTAAGGTACTACACCAACAAATTAGCATTTGAGAGACTTTGTTTTGGAAGATTATTGGACAGCCTATACATTTTAGGTTCTATGTAATGGGCACTGTCAGTCAATAATTAGACGTCAAAACCTCTTCAATTCCATGATGGAGTAAAGTTTTTAAACTTCACAGGTAGCTCAGGTGCCGAACTCATCTAAATTTCTATCCCCTGTAGCTTATATCACACCTGCAAGAGAAAACGAAATGACACAAAGCAAAAGAAGTGATATTGGGATTGATGGAGGCGGAGGAAAAAGAACTTTATACTTTAAAATATGATATTTAGTACAGAGGTCTTCCTTAGAGCCCACTGTCCAGCTTGTTTTAGGTATTCTCATACCACCACAGACCAGACTTAAATAATTAACAGACCTCTCCAGCCTTTGTAGGCTGCTGAGAGGATATGTAATTTGATTCAGCTGCGCTAAAGCAGACATAAATCTAAAACATGCTTGACAATGGGCCCTGAAGACCAGGGCTGAAGACACCTGATGTAGCAGAATTAAGAAACACCAAATGCAGTAAAAAGTTGAAGGAGATCAGCTGCTATAAGATCTTCAAATGTTGAATAGTCTCAATACTTCTCGTCTAGAATGACTCTTATAATGCTGTTGATGCAATTAGCATGATTTCACTTGGTTAAATTTTATGAAAAAGTCCATACATATTTTATAGTGTGGTGGGATTTCTGGAAACATAGTAGGATGAAAGTAAACATTTACAGTGGCTGAGAGAAAGACAATATTTTGTGGACACTGTGAAGAAGATATGAACAGGAACCTATGGCAGCTAGCAGCACTGCATTTGTCGACACGTTAGAAGTTTTCTTTTAATAGTTTAAACATTTAGGTTTGATCAGGATTATTCTTCATTTTTCCACATTTAAACTGAAAAATGAGCATTTCTCAACACCAATTTCTCACACTATAGGAATGACTGTGATGTTGACATTGTTGTAGCCTTTCTCACAGTTACAGACTGGTTGAACTGGTTAAACCTTAACTGAATTTACATTTATTCTGAACGTCAAAACATGTTAATTTAATTCTGCTTTTGGTAGAATGACAGGTTGAAACCTAGCTACCTTTATGACTACCATCGATATGGTCAAATCTTGAACGCATTATTCATGAAAGATTAAAGAGCCTTAGATATGCAATTTTTAATTTAAAAAATGTAACACTATTTCAGGGGAAAAAAAAGAAAAAAGTGAGGATTTCATTTTTTTTCTTGAAATTGTTCATAACTTGTATCGCTCCTGTTAATCTACTCTTTTGTTTCTCTCTACTCTTGTCCAGGATATCTGTATGCATTTGTTTGAAAAATAGAATTAGAAAAATTGTAATCAATTTTTTCTTTGCTTTGGTAATAAAAAATAGGCTGGAAAAATCAAAACTATTATTATTTATTAATAAATAAATACAAAAATGAAAGCAGTTATAATTTAAAAATCAGAGTTTTAAATCTAATATTTACATGTCATTTAAAACCTAGAAAAAATAAGTGACTAATTGAGATTTGGGTTAAGATATGAAACAATTTGAAGCAAAAGCTATATTTTTCTGTGTTTCTTTTTTGGAGACTAGTTAAAGAGTTGCTCACGGAAGCTGTTTTAGAAAACCACTTGTTTAAACTTAAAATCTCTTGGTAAAAAATCAGGTTAAAAGACAACTTTCCCGTCAGGTAACTGTAACACATTGTCTTGGTGCATTTGATTGGCCAAATCTAAATCTTCGTGAAATAACGCGATAACCATCCAGCCACCAGAAGATCCCACTAACCCACCGACGTGAAAAACACAAGCTCACCAAAACACTTCAGACCAAACACTTGAACATGGAAACTAGTCAGTCAGATCTGGATCAGGTCGTGGGTTCCGCCAGCAGGCCAAGCCGCTCAACCAAAACCTCCCATGAATGAAGGCTTTGTCCACATAGAGAGCAGTGTGTGCGTGTGTGTGAAAATGTAGTGTGTGAATGAAAGAATGACAAAGGGGACAAAACAGAAAGAAAAAAGAGACAAAGAAACAGAGACGGGAGAGAGTTTGGTGTTTCTCAGTGTGGAGCTTAAACAAGGAGTACAGGATGTGCAGCCAAACTATTTTCTCGGCTTGGCTGCAGATTCTGTGTGTTTGTGTGTGTATGTGTGTGTGTTGCTGAAGAGATGACACTACAACTAAGAGAGATAGGCACATGCACTGAAACGTGCACAGATTTAAAACTGATAACACATATCATGTAGTCGGGTGAGTCGAGGCGGAGGCTGGTCCACAGCGACACCACCGCTCCCCGAAGACTTTACAATCTAACAAAGTAGAAACATCACCTGGAAGATGTTTAATGCAGTGTTTCAAACACTGCATTTATTTAGTCTGAGTGCTCAGCCCCAGAGGAAGGACTTTTTTTTTTTTCCTTCTCTTTTCTTCACAACGATCTCTTTTGATCTTCAGCGTATCTGAAGCCAAGAGCTGTGCATTCAGCTATGGCCTTTTTTTTTTTTATTTAATTAGTAACATTAGCAGATTTGAGGCCAGTGAGTCTGAAGAATGCGTTCTCCTCCTGTGACTTGAAGTGATTGTTGGGGCACCTGCAACATGTTCTCATGCTAATAAAGAGACAGACTAAAAGGTTTCTGCACTTTAATTTATCAAACACAATAATAATTCAGCCTATAATTACTGAAGAATGTCGTTTTTTGCAGTTCACTAAATCATCAGTCCTCCTGAGGACCATGGGAAAGGCTGAAGTACCATCTTTCTATGTTAAGGTAATTTTTTTTTAATTACTGGCAGATATTTTTACAAAGCTATACTATTATTGTTGGTGTCATGTTGTTCTCAAGTGGACTGTAAATGTTGAAAAAAAGAAAATATTTTGATATTTCAAATTTTAAGGCTAATGTTTATCATTTTGAAAAAAACTGAAAAAGACAAAGTTAATCTGAAACAGATTGGTGATTCACAAATCAAACATATTTTGTTTCTCAACGAGCTCAAAAGTTAACCCACTGACTTGTAATTATTTTGTGCCATTAGCTTTAGGATAGATGAAACCAAGAATGAAAAAACTTGTCAGTATAGATACTTCTGTTTAGTAGTTTTTTTTGATTTTGGACTTGCTTTCTTGTCGTGTATTTACCATTTGTTGAAGCTAGTAATACAATCAATGATAGAAATCACCTGTTTTTATTTAAATCTGACTAAAACATTGCCATGTCTTACATAAATTGGTATAATTTTACATACAATTTGTACTTTACTTACAGTTCAGTACATATTCAGATGTTAAACTCGCATTTCAGTATAATTTTAGGGATGCTTCAATCAAGAAAATATTAAAAATTATTTGATTTTGCTCTAAAACTTAAAAAAAAATAGTTTCATCAAAATGGCAACAGACAGGTTTCATTTTTTTTCTTCACCAGGAGACGGGCCCACAGTGAGGCTTCTGGGAAATGATCTTTGAATTTATTCGAAACATTATGTTTGGTTGATGTTGGTAAATGACTGCACTCATGGGGGGAGTTGAAGAATATTGTAGTTTATAAACCGTTTTACTCATAAAAAGAATTTGTTTTTTGTTTGATCTCAAAGTATAATTTGTCACACTTTAGGATCAAACGCACAAAAGTCAATTCTTCTGTTGTTTTTGTTATAATAATATAATGGTATTAAACTAGTAATCCATAAACTTTGTCTAATTATGTCATTGGATTTCACAAAATAAATCAAACGTTGAGAAGTTTTATATCTCAGACTTGGCCTTATATTTACTTGGCATTGATATAAGAAATATGTCTCACACACACAGATGACAAAACAAAATATTTTAATTAATTCCAGTGATTTAATTAATTGAATCTATTGATTGAATGAGTTTCAGTGACTTTGGTACTGTGACAAAACTAGCATCCCAGTTGGTACCTGAATACAACACGATTAGATGTAGAGAAAATGTCTTTCATCAAAGGTGATGTTTGTAATTGACTTAACGTTTTCTCAGGTGATTAGTAGAGTTTAGTGCAAAGCGATCTACTCATCCTGTTGACTTAAAAGATGCTATAAATGTTCTTGTTCGATCCTTCTTTCTCTTTATAATGTATCTGCTTGAGACTCCTTTATTGTCCCGATTTAGCTTTGAGCTTTAATTAGTTTACTGATACCTCTTTGTTTTGTTGTGGTACGTTATGGTGCGTACTTAGTTCTGCACATAAATAATCTAGATGTGTTCAGGAATGAAACGGAGCTGTTTTTATTCAGCACATGTCTCTGCCAAACCAACATGACTGTAATTGTGTCTCAAATTATTTATAAGTGTTATGATAAATAATGGAGTTTATTTAGCTTTTGCATTGAGGTATATGTTGAAAGGCCTATTGTCATCATTCAAAATCTCAGTCGGGAGTCAAATTGATTAAAAATTGAAAGCTTAAGAGGTTATGACATAAAACCAAATCATTTTTCTTAATATCATTAAATGTGTTTTGTTTAAAGTCTTACTTTCCCCTGTACTTTTAGCAGGAATTTAACTCCCCTTGTAAAGCAGTCTGCGCTTTAACCATAATCTCTGGCTGATTTATGTCTATAGACAATTAAAAAAAGCAAATAGACATTACCTGTCGACAAAAACGAAAGCTCATGAAAAAATAGTGTAGAAAAGTGGAAAAATGAAAAGAGAAAGGAAAGTGAATATGTCAGGTTTCCGGTTGGCATGTGAGCGGAGAAAAAAGGGCCGTCGTTTGTCGCCAGATATTATTGATGTACAAACAAATAGACTCTGCGGGGGAACGTAAGAGTTTGGACGGCTTTTGAAAAACGAATCAAAGAGATGGCAGGGTGGGAGAACGGGGGGGTTGGGGATAAATGGGTGGAAATGATGAGACAAAGGAAGGGTGAAAGTGGAAAATTGGGAAAAGTTTCAGGGGGGAATTAGAAGACAGGGATGTTTAGAAGAAATAAATAAAAAGGAGGTAAGGTAAGGTAAAACACACAGGGACATATTTTGATACGTTTGTTTACCTGCTCTGAAAGTGTTTGTTCTTAACAGTCATCTATATTACTGCTGTTTTTTTCCTTAAATATTTCTCACTTTTAAACCCTCATATGCCTTCTCTTATTAATAAACCCATCATATTTCTCCTCACTGAGAGCTGTCTCTCTTCTCTACTCTACAGTTCTTCATATCACTTGGTCCAATGTCTGCTGCATTTATTTCTCCTAAGCATTTACCATCTTCTGTCCTGACTTTCAGCAATCCACTCTTCAAATGGCTTTTATGTTTTATTTGGATCTGTTGACTCTTATCCACCCTTCTTCACATCAGAACTTAAAATCTACTTCCTCTTCCTCTGCTGTGGGAAAATAAATTTTATTATATTCTGTTCTTTCCTCCTGTCATACCTTCCAGTACTTTCTTTCTGTTCCACAACCTTTTTGAGTTACCTTCAATCTGTTTATTTTTTACTTTGTCATCTATTTACAGACCTTAACCCCCGTCCTTCTCATTCATTCCCTTTTTTACCTTTTTTTCCATTTTCTCCCCTTTTTTCTCTTCTCTCAACTTTCCTATTAAATGTGTCAAAGATGGAATATAAAAACCACACACACCTATAATCACAAAAACTCCGTCATTTTTTAAAATACTTGGATAAAGTAAATGAATATGCAAATGTGTTGAAGATTTGTACTGAAATGTAAAAATCCCTGTCACATAGATCCATAACTTCATTTTAAAATGAATCATGAAATCTTGTAACTCCTTCAAAAATAAAAAAAAAGAGTAGAATTTTCTTGTATCCGTTTGCTTGCTGCCAAAGTTTTGCTCATTAATTTCTTCTTTTATCGCAATATTTGACTCTTTGCGCACATAAAGCTCATTAATTTCTACCAGGATCTTCTTGGCTCTGGGGTTTTAAGACCCTCATGGGGCTCTGAGTGTGAACGTGGACCAATAATGACAAGCATTATCATATATAAACATGGGAAATTAGATTACACTACCTCCTCTAATAATGCAAATATGATCAGCTTCACGGTAAATGCTAATAATCAGTCAAACAGCATTAGATTACATGCGACTGTTTCATATGTTGATAATTATTCCATATTTAACTGCTGAACATAAGATTAAAAATTAGGTTTTATCATCTTTATTGATCAGCATCTGTAGCAGCAGCAGAGAGGAGTCGGTTTCTGCGTCTCACAAAGACAAAGACTGAAGCAGACAGTAAAAATTGGTGGAAATGTTTATTTTTTTTGGTGGCCACTCCAACCACTCGGGGGGGGGAAGACTCACGCACACAGATCCATACAGTGATGACACGCACAGTAATAATGCGCACACAAGCAGAGATTGAAGTCCACGGTTCGAGTGAAGATTTTTATCTTTTATTTTGCTTTTTTATTATTATTTTGGGGAGGACGAGTGGGGTAACGCTCTCTCTCCCTCCAGCGACCATGGGACTCGGCGAGTTGCCATGGAAACAGCCCAAACTGCATTGGAGGAGTGATTGAGATTGGGGCGGAGGGGGTGTGAGAGAGACAGAGAGGTAGCAGAGATTGAAAGAATAAGACAGAAAGCGAGAGGGTGAGATATTTTGCTCCGAAAAGAAGGCCCTCTAATGGTGACTGTTGTTTCCACTCCACTCAGTGTGAACAGCCTGGTGTGTGCATGTCTCTGTGTGTGTGTGTTAAAAAAGGGAGACTTGTTAGGGTGAAGAGATGAAGAAATGCAGGTGTGTGCTGGTCTGCATTTCAGGGTTTTTAGTGGTTTGTTTTTATGTTTAGGCAGAGACCTTCGTTAGCAGACATGAAGATTTTAGTTTAGGTTTTGGTCCAAGGCTACTAACGAACAAACACATGCATGTGCATATATTTGGATAAGTTAATTATTTTTCCAGTTTAATGCAATAACCCTTTTTTGAAAGTTGTTTGAAAGTATACTGTCTATATCTAAGTGCAGATGCATCACTTCTTCAGTACCTTGTGTAATTTGCTTTGGTACGTGTCTCTGTCGTTGTGTGTGTGTGGGTGTGTGTGTGTGTGTATGTACTCCTCCCTGGGCTAGTATCAATGGTAAGCTGTGATTCAGGCTGTGAAAACACTTGATTTGGCAGCCAGAGCGCCTTCCTCTGTCTCCAACAGGCTCAGCCAACAAAAATCCATCGCTTATTAACTGATGCTTTTATTGCAGAAGGAGAAGCACGCACACGTTGGTGCATTTTCTCCGCACGTGTATCTGTTGGTTGGGGTTGCCCTCAAATTGTGGAGGGTTTTTTTTGGAAGAAGGTGGCCTGCCTCTAAAGCTAGCTTCTGGCAGATTTGCCTCTGCCTTGTAAATGTCGAATGTTTCAGTTGGATAAGGTTGATTTAGCCGGACTTTAGGAAATTGGAGAAATTCGTTTTATTTTTACTCTAAAAAGCACCTTTGGATATTCACCTTTTAAAATGTGCACATAAAAAGGTATAGAAAGGTGATGCTAATTTTGATGTTTAACACCAACCTTTCTCATAGTACAGAACAAACCAGATTTATATATTTATAAACAAGTAGTGTACCTGTTTCCTCACGTTCCTATTTTTGGTCATAATGTTTATTCCTCCAGATGCCTTTTTTGTTTCAGACCATAATAATCTTAATTTCTCATTGTTAATGTTTCAGTGTCATTACAGAAACTACTTTGGTAACTTCCACTTACCAAAATAAAAGCACCTCTTGATCTGTTTCCTCTGAAATTTTGATTTTTTTTTAAATGCGTATCTCGGTCTATTATATTGTTATTCCTAATGTACCTTTAAAAAAAATAATTTGAATTTAAAACATGTTTTCCCAACAAAAAATTGACTAAACAGCGAATATGGCGTTATATAGGGAAGGAGGGACCAAAATGAGAATGAAGATAATAAACATCAAATAAGTCATTACTGTAACTAATTAGGGCCACCACTGAAACATTTAAAACATTCTTTTCAATTAATTAATTAGAAACAGTTGAACGATTGCATTTTCTTATATCCATAATAAAATCCCAAGCAGGAAACTTTGTACTCGCTGTTTCTTGAACACCTATAAATCTGACACACAAGCTGCATCACAGGTGTTTGTCCACTGGGGATATTTAATCTTTAAAACCAAGGCTAGGTCTGAATACCTCAAATCGTTATGGACCAAAAAGCTACGGCGGAAGTGCCTCCGCAGTTGGCATAAAAAACACTTGATTTGGGATGAAAGACTTTTTTTAAAACTTTTTTTTAATGTTCATCACTTATTTCTGTATGGTAATTCCTCTGAGATTAAGACTCATTAACAAAGGTGTCCTGGCCAAGACTGACAGCAATTAACATGGTCTGGACTTAAGATAAAAACTTATCACTTGAACTTATCCTTCAGAGACTTAAGGCTGAACTTTGATCTGGGAGAAAAGACTTAGGAAAATCTGTTAGAAAGACGGGATTTCCCAGAAGGTCACAAAACAACAGACCAACGCCTACGGTCTGCAGGCCTCAGGTTCCTTTAAGCTGGGCAAACAAAACAGAAAGGCCTGTTAAATTCTGGATGATATTCTGTGGATTTACAAGACAAAAATAAAATGAAAAAGAACCTTTTTCTGGTTGGTACTT
>JAUZNJ010040181.1:0-10456 GCA_034780135.1 Jordanella pulchra | reverse complement strand
ATACTCCTCAAAGCTCCACAACACAAAGAGCAAATCCAACACTGACATGCGCCGACACATTTAAGCACTTCCCTACAGTTACATGGAAGCACCAATTAGTTTTCATTGTTTAGCACAACGCCTGAAAAATCCACATGCTACTGAAATGTCTTAAGACACAATATAAACATGAGAATCCGTTTTCCTCCGCTTTTAGAATAAGCTTCTCCATTGCTCTTAGGAAAATGCTAATCAAGAAGAAAGTTAATGGTAGATTAAACTTTTTTTTTAGAGATTTAACTCTTTTACTATACTGATTGAATAAAAGTAGGTAAAGAAATGTTTCTTTTTTTAGCTCGATCGGTGTTCTCAGGAACGTTTAATTAGTAATTCATGACTTCCTGTTCCTTGTGGTTTAAATATGCTGCAAACCTTTCTAAATTTATCCATGTCTACAGCAGGCATTAGATGGCATGAGATTGTTATGGTCTAAATACTAGTAGTGGATCGATTTATTCAGTGTGATTTCCTTTATATGGTCAATTGTTGATGTTACACGTGAAACTGATCTTATCCTCCGGAAAAGCTTTGAAAATCAACTACTGTTGAGATGCTGTGCTGTCACACGCCCTTCCATGTCATTCAGAGGAGATGCCTCTGCTAAAACTTACATTTATACTAGAGAGCACTACCTCCTGTGCAGATTAAACAAGTTTGGATTGTTGTTTTTTTTTCCAAATTTGGAACATTAAAAGTCTAGTGTGACCTTATAACTAGAGATGCATCAATCCATTTCTTTTTTCAATTCCAATAATACCCAAAACCAATGTGATGCTACTGTTGAATGAATTATCCATATATCTTGTGAGGAAAGGCATCATGTTTGACATAATCATTGTTAAAAGAAGGTAACAATTTAACACAGACATAAATCATCGCTAACTGCTGTGTGTGCTCTTTTTGATGATGCAATCAGCATTGCAGTCATAAAGTTAGGATCATGGGGGGCGTGCAGGTGGGCAGTGGTTAGCGCGCACGACCCATGTATGGAGGCCTTAGTCCTCGACACGGGCGACCAAGGTTCGAATCTGGCTTGTGGTCCTTTCCCGCATGTCTCTCCTCCTCTCTCATACCCCCTTTCCTGTCAGCCTACTGTCAGAAAAACGAGCCACTAGTGCTCAAAAAAATAAAAAATAAATAAAAAAAATAAAGTTAGGATCATGGGAACTGGTTCTTCTAGAAGGAGAAACAGCCCAGAATGTCAGAATGTTTATCAGGATATATTGATGACGGACCTCAGAATTGGGAGGAAAGTCCAGAGTAGGGGTCGGACCGAGACTCCAGATGGCTGCAGGGAATCTAGAACACAATCTAATAACCGTGCTGAGGGCAGAACAGAGGTCAGAACCAGGAAGATATCTAGAAGATAAGACTGAGAAAACTCCAAAGCAGAATCCGGGATTGTGGTCAGGGAGGCAAAAAGAGGGGTCAAAACCAACAAGGGCTCAGACAATCTCAAGGTCTCAGAGGTGATAGGTTCCTAACAGGCATGACTCACTATGAGACTCGGCAAAAATCTGGCACCAGCTTCTGGTCTGAGGTAAATCTAGGCAGAAGTGCAGGTGGAACTGATGAAGAGTGATTAGAGCAGAACACCTTAAGCAGGTGGAGATGATCAGGTAATCAGACCAGAGCTGGTGCACAGAATCATGACAATTGGAGGCAATATCCGTTCCATCTCCACTTATAACACCTGACTATGTCAGATTTAACTGAAATCTGTATTTGCCGAATTAGCAAGTTAGGCTAATGATATGAGTTTTATGCACATTTCTGATATTTCAATATATATCATAGTCTATAAATACAGCATTTGTCATTGACTGTTGTTCCAGGTTTTATGTACTTTTATGTGTTTTTGTTTTTCAAAGCTAATATTTCTTAAGTGTTATGTTTAAGGATTTTTATAAATGTCGCAAAATATTTATCATAAGTTTATTTAGTCATCTGTTGTAGGTATTCTTTGCTGTCTTTCTAAGGCTTTTATTCTTTCTACATCGATATCGAAATTAGATCGTATCGACTGAAATCAAAAAATGTATTGTGGTATAAATTTTGGCCAAATCGTCCAGCACTTAGATTAGTCTATGCTTTGCGTCTGTGTTTGTTTGTTTAGGGAATGCCGGAGCAATGGGCCCGGCTTCTTCAGACCTCCAACATCAGTGAATCAGAACAGAAAAAAAATCCCCAGGCCGTCCTTGATGTTCTCAAGTTCTACGACTCCACCAGTGGGAAACAGAAATATCTCAGTGTTTCTGCTTCAGGTCAGATTTGCTTCCTTATAGAAAATCATTTAAAGAGGAGCTTTGAAACTGAGCTGTAATCTTTCTATTTTTTTCTCTTTTCTTTCTCCTTTAGACAAAGATTCACAGATGGTGAGAAGCTTTAATAATTATTTTCACAAGCTAATGAATTTTCTCTAAGCAGTTCCTGAGCATCATTTTTCTTTCTTTGTGTACTTTCGCCGTTCCAGCCAGGAAAAAAAGGTACAACTACCTCTCCGTTAGCCAGAGATGGCGATGACGAGGATGATGAGCATGATTCAATACCTCCAGCTGTGGCACCAAGGCCTGAGATCACAAAATCGGTGAGCTTGACTAGAACTGGAACTTATTTCTAACAGTTCAATAAGCCTGTAGAGCAAAGTAAAGCTATTTTCTCCTCTTTTTCCTCTTTTCTATAATAGGTGTACACAGTCCCTACCCCAGAGTCAGACGGTCCCAAGCCAACAGACCGACAGAAACCGAGGACAGGAAAGATATCTGATGAAGAAATTATGGAGAAATTAAGTACGTTTAACACACAACAAATTATAGTCAGACAACAAACAAAGCTGTATTTAATTCTACCACATTTATTATCTGTTTTATGTTTATTTTTTCCTTTTCTTTGTGATGTTCAGGAAGTATTGTCAGTGTTGGAGACCCTAAAAAGAAATATACTCGCTTCGAAAAGATTGGCCAGGGGTGAGTCAGGCTTTCAGCTGAATTGAGAATGTGAAATGTCAAAACTTTGAAAGAAAAGGAAGTTATACTTCAGTTATGCTTCTCAGAAAGATACAAAAACTTCCCTATAATATACACCGGAGGCCTGAAATATACACCTACATCTCTGCTACTATCCCCAATAGGAAGCCTTCAATGTTCAGTTTTGAGTTTCTACTAGTGGGACTGCTAATTGGCACAAACTTGATTGAATTAGAAGAAATATTTTAACTTTACCTTCAATGAGAATCCAGACAGTAGACACTTGTATAGACATGGTTGTTCCAGCTGGACAGTGATTTAGAGGCTCGGCAATCTGGAATGAAAAGACATGAACATTAAGCTCTTGGAATCGCTCTTATCTGAACTCAATTTAAAGGTTATGGACAAACCAAGAGAACCAGGAAATTTAACTTGACCTTGAGGAAAACCCCAGAATCATGCCAGAAGCTTGTTGATGAGTGTAAAGCATATGAGTTTTTTTTGCAGCTTGCCAAAGTAGATTGATCCTAGTATTGAAATATAGGCACAAAATAGGAATTTAAGTTTACTGGATTGACGAAAATCGCCAGTAGATTGAAACCAATTCTTGTTTTTCAAAAAGCATAAGTGTGATAATCATCATTTTCTAAAAATGTAACTTAAAATATAACTTAAAACATCTAAATTAATATGACATTGGAGCCCATGATGAACATAAACATCTGACTGGAGCTGTACATGGTGAAGAAAAACAAAACAGCTGAAGACCTTAGATTTATCTTCTAATTTCCTTTTTCTTTCAGGGCCTCTGGTACAGTTTACACAGCCATAGATGTTGCCACAGGACAAGAGGTGAGCTTATCTCTTCTTGTCTCTGCCCTAACTAAGACTTTCTTCATTTCTCTTCAATCTATTTTTTTTTCTTTTAAGCAAATAATTAAAATGGTGAAAGAGTGTTCTGTGATTTAAGACAGGCCATTGTTTGGCTTAGCATCTCCTACATGCTATGATTTACAGGTGGCCATCAAACAGATCAACTTGCAGAAACAACCAAAGAAAGAGCTCATCATCAATGAAATCCTGGTCATGAAAGAGCTGAAGAACCCCAACATTGTCAACTTTGTAGACAGGTATAATCTGTTTACACAGATTGGAGATAAACTTAGCTCGGTCCGCTGCAGCAAACTAAGCTGTATGTGTTTGTAGTTTCCTGGTTGTGGATGAGCTTTTTGTGGTGATGGAGTACTTGGCTGGCGGCTCTCTGACTGATGTCGTGACAGAGACGTGCATGGACGAGGCTCAGATCGCTGCCGTCTGCAGAGAGGTAAACTCCTCCCATCCTCATCATAGAAACTGAATAAAACCTGTCAAATCAGTTTTGCTGCTTTATTTAGATCGCATTAAACAGGCTACACCAGGTGATAAGTTTAGATCAATTGCAGCTACCTTAGATTGTTTACAATGACGCTGCTCTGCAGAGTTATTACCACCTTCATTGTGTTCTCACTAAGACCACAAACCTCAATGTATTACATTGGGATTTCTTGTGATTCATAGCTTTCACATTTTGTTTTATAAATACACTCTGAAAAGTGTGGCATGGTTTTGCTTTCATCCCAATTTACTCCACTTGACTAAGATAATCAGTTGCGGCTGATTACCCTCAGATGTACCACAAGAGGTGTTAATGAGAATAAAACTATTTTTTTTTGGCCTACAAGAAAAGAGATTTTTCAGCATTTTATCTGTACTGTAATGCTTTTGAAAACAATGGATACATTTCCTTCCCCTTTATAATACACACTTTATTGTGTTGGTCTATCTCATAAAATCCTTTTACATATCGAGGTGGTAACATGACGAAATATAGATAAGTTCAAGATATCTAAGTAGTATTGCAATCTTTGTCATTTATTTTGATTGATTCATTTTCTCTTTTTATTTAGGTCCTTCAGGCTTTGGAGTTTCTTCATGCAAACCAAGTCATCCACAGAGATATCAAAAGTGACAATGTACTCCTAGGGATGGATGGATCAGTCAAACTCAGTAAGGAAGGATTGATTCCTACATGATCACACATGGTTCTTAACGGACTCAAAAGCTTGTTCATATTCATTGAGGGATCCAAGTCCCAAATCTATGTACCTAAACCCATATTTTCTGCTTCTGCAGCCGACTTTGGCTTCTGTGCCCAGATCACCCCTGAGCAGAGCAAGCGCAGCACCATGGTGGGAACTCCGTACTGGATGGCTCCAGAAGTGGTGACCAGGAAAGCTTACGGACCCAAAGTGGATATTTGGTCTCTGGGGATCATGGCTATAGAAATGGTGGAAGGAGAGCCTCCGTATCTCAATGAGAATCCTCTCAGGGTGAGTGTGTCCCAGGAGGACAAATAACTAGTAAATTATACAAGATTTGATCGTGTAAAGATTAGACATTGAAGCTGGTCCTGAGGTCCTCCAATTCCATCCGGTATGTGTAAACCAGTATCAGTAGGAATGGAAAAGCCTCGTAGCCTGTTGCTGCCACTACCGTAAAACACAGTGTTTTGTCTCATTTCTTAATTTGAATGCCCAAATTGGACCCCTTCAAACAGCATAAAAATATTTGGATAATTTTCACTTCAGCATTGCTAAAATGTTTCAGCAATTATTGATTGAATGGACTTAGTTCACATTATTTTTAAGTTATTGGGATTCTCTTTACTCTTAATGAGAGAAACTTGTCCACTTCTGTTAGACGGTAAGCTTAGACCCTTCTTTCTTACGCCATCATGTGGCTGAAAGTTGAATACCAGAAGAAATGGCTTTTAAAAGAAGAAGCTGAAATGCTTTCTGCTAGGACTTACTCACTCCTGAGTAAGTCTGGATCAGAAACATCTGGATCAGAAATTGAAAACAAAATATGCAATCCAACATGTAACCCTAATAATGTGCATTCCTCAAGCTTTTTTTTTATAATCTGTACTATTAAAAAATATATTTTACTAGATTTTCTAATGGTTCCTTATCTCTGATTTTCAGGCTTTGTATTTGATCGCCACCAATGGGACTCCTGAGCTGCAGAGTCCAGAGAAGTTATCTCCCGTCTTCAGGTCTTTCCTGTCCTGCTGCCTGGAGATGGATGTGGAGAAACGAGGTTCTGGCAAAGAGTTGCTGCAGGTACAACAAACAGCCCTTATTTCTGTCACTCTGCTGTTTTCAGTCATGTTAGAGAATATTTCTTGTGTATTTAAGCCTCTTTATAGATTAGAATATGGTTTCCTCCAGCACTCAAAACTACAAAAACTTGCAGAAGTATAATAAGCCTCAACTCTGTGTACACGTGTGATATCTAGAAGATTTTCTAAAAGCTTGGTAAAGGTTTTGATGTCACACAAATGTTGTTTGATCGGTTTATAGGTGTTTTATTTATGTTCTCATATCAGTTTTACCTTATAATTGTTAGTTATGTTAAAGAACATCATCTTTGATGAATATATATCCCAACATTAGTTAAGCAGGACCTTGTTTTCCCATCTTGTTGAATATGTGGGAAGAAAGTTGTCTGGAAAAAACATGTAGGCGAGTTAATTAGCTTTTTCTCTTTTCAATTAAAATCTATATAAAGCAATACTTCTGCTCTGTACACTTCTGCTTGTTGTTCATATTTGAAGGTGTTTTATCCAAATGGTTGATACATTTATCTATCTAGTTTCCCTGCAAGTCTGTTAATCTTTAACCCTGCTTGATCATTTTGGTTTTATTTTGTACAAGCTCTCTTTAGAACCAGAGATAAACCCGAGGACCTTTTTAACACACTTGTATTTGGAGCTTATAAATAATGATACAATCACAATTAGACAGAGGAAATCAATTTCTTGCATTATTTTATTTATTTTTCTGCAGCATCCATTCCTGAAGCAGGCGAAACCTCTGTCCAGTCTGACGCCTCTCATCCTGGCAGCCAAGGAGGCGATGAAGAGCAATCGCTAGCACCACTCTGCCCCCTTGTGTTTAAAGACTTTTTAAAAATTACAACGACCACCTAATGTCTGCTCCACTATCTGTGTTTCTGGACTGATACTCTTCTTATACATCCCTGCTTCGCTAAAAAAAGCTGCTTGATGCCAAAGGGAGTTGTTCTGTGAAAAAAACTCATCAGTGTTGTTTTTGAAACCGTAAATATCAGTGAAACTGAGTTATTACAAGTAATGATCACATCTCAAAACCAAATACAGCTTTTGAATTCTTTTCTATTTTCTGTACTTTGTCTCATGTTGCAAACATTTTTGTACAGTTTCCAGTACTTTTTGTGGACACAAGATCATTCGAATGCAGGTTACTTGATAAAACATTTCTTTTACAAAGCATTCAGTTTTTTCTTTATATGGTTGCTCTTCTGCATGCACAGTTTATCTTTCACTTGGTGTCATCCTTCCACTTCATCGCTTGATCTTTGTTCAACACAATTATCATCTATATCGTGTTTAAAGTTATACTAGATTTTGTTGTTGCATTGTCTGTATATTGTGTAATGTCTTGTACTTTTAACAGCTGATAATATATAAATATATACTGTTACTTCATGGTAATAACTAACAGTAGGGGACATTTTTAAAATCTGTACTTTTCTTTTTATTTTGATTCAGTGTCAGTCCCCTAGTTTTGTAGAGTTATGGACTCCAAACTGTGTGATGCCGTAATAATCCAGCCACATGTGGAATCCACTGTAAAATCAGCGAATTACTGTAGAAAATATCGTCATAATGTCTTTTTTCAAGTGCGTACTGGAGTAAAACTGTTTTATTTGGGTACCTGAGTGGTTAACATTGAACAAAAAAATAAACAATGCATCAATTATTTGCTTAAATCAGAACAAAAAGTCCAATTTTCCTTGTATGACCAGAAACTGTAAGAAATAAGAAAACTATTAATAAAATCCAAAGAGGTAATCCTCGTACTCTTCGTCTCAGGCTTCATTCAGGACGAGGTTGCAGGGGCAGCAGCCTCAGCAGAGACTTCCAGACTTCCCTCTCCCCAGACACCTCCTCTAGCTCTGCTGGCAGAAGACCAAGACGCTCCCAGCCGATAGACAGTCCTTCCAGCATGTCCTGGGTTGCCCCCATGGGCCTCCTCCCGATGGATGGTGCCTGGGACACCTGAGGGATGTGTCTCTGGGGCATCTGAGCCACCTCAGTTGACTCCTCTTGATGTGAAGAAGCGGCTCTACTTCAAGCCTCTCCTGAATGGCCGAGCTCCTTCCTCTATCTCTAAGGAATTGCCCAGCCACCCTGCTGAGAAAGCAAATTTAAGCCATTTGTATCCGGGATCTCGTTCTTACACAATCCAGATTTCTTGACCAAAGGTAAGGGTAGGAATGTAGGAACGTAGTCCAAGTGGTAAATCGAGAGCTTTGCCCTTTCACTTAGTTCTTTCTTCACATCCATAGACCAGTGCAGCATCTGCATTATAGCAGCCGCACCATCCATCTATTGATCTCCTGCACCATTATCCCCTCACTCGTGAACGACCTCAAGATACCTGAACTCCTCCACTTGGGGCAGGAACTCTCGTCCAATCTGGAGGGAAGAAGCCACCTTTTTCTGATCATGAACCATGGCCTTGGACTTGGAGGAGCTGATTCTCATTCCAGCCACTTCAAATTTGGCTGTGAACCGCCCCAGTTAATGCTGTAGGTCTTGGCTGGAGGGAACAAGCAGGACCATGTCATCTGCAAAAAGCAGAGACCCTGGTCCCTAAACCAGACCCCTTCCGGCCCTTGGCTGCACTTAGGAATCCTGTCCTAAAAGGTTAAGAGCAGGACCGATGACAGAGGGCAGCCCTGTCGGAGTACAACATGCACCGTGAACAAGTCTGACTTAATTACGACAATGTGGACCAAACTCCTGCTCCTGCTTGTACAGAGACCAGATAGCACCCAGTAAAGGGGCCCTGACTTCATACTCCTGAAGTGCCCTCCACAGGGCACCTCGAGGGACACTGTCGAATGCCTTCCCCAGGTCCACAATACACAAGTGGACCGGTTGAGCAAATTCCCATGAACCCTTGAGAACCCTACAAAGAGTGTAGAGCTTGTCCACTGTTTCAAGACCAAGATGAAAACCACACTGCTCCTCCTGAAGCTGAGGTTCAACAATCATCCAGACCCTTCTCTCCAGGACCCTGGCATAGGCCTTTCCGGGAAGGCTGAGAAGTATGATTCCCCTGTAGTTGGAACACACTCTGCGGTCACCCATTTTATGAAGGGGAACTACCACACATCCCTGGTGAGTGGACTGTCTCTGACCTCCACATGACGTTGAAGAGGTGTGTCGGGCACAACAGCCTAAAAAAATCCAGACCTCGGAGGTACTCAGAGGTGGAATCCACCCCCGAGACCCTGTCACTGTGTAGTTTTTTGACGACCTCTGTGACTTAGGCCTGTGTGATGAACAAATCCAGCCCCGAACACCCTGTCTCTTCTTCCAACATGGTAGGCATGTCAGTCAGGTAGAGGAGATGCTCTAAGTATTCCTTCTACCATCCAATGATGTTCTCTTTCAAGGTCAGCAGCCCTTGTCTCCCACTAAAAACGGTATTAGGGAAGCAGTGCTTCCCCCTCTGGAAGTGCCGGATGGTTTGCCAGGATCACTTTGAGGCTGACCAATAGTCTTTCTCCATGGCCTCTCCAAACTCCTCCCAGGTCCGAGTTTTTGCCTGGGCAGCAACCGGAAGGTCCTGAAGACGCCCTTGGACTACCAAAATAGAATTCATTAATAGAAAAATATTAATGTTATAGCTCTTATTTTTCAACAACTAATAAAAAACCATAATGGGGTTTCTAACGGTGATGTTTTTCAACAACCTTCACCACTCATATGAAATTACAGATACAGAAGCAACATGCTAGTAAAAGTATCACATTACAATATTAAAAAGCATTTTATAAATAAAAACAGGCAAAATTTATTTAATCTAGATGATTAATTATCAAACAAGGTAATCAAATCAGGTCAATCAGAGTAAAAAATCACTCATTTTTATAAGTAATCATTTCAGTCTTCAAGTGTGGCGACAAGGAGGCACTGAGGTCTGCAAGAGCCAACTTTAAACCATCCCATCAGATTAGCAAAGCGAAACCACAATCTTCACCTGGTGGGTAAAGTTCATGCTTACTTCCTCAATGGACTCAATCACCTTTTTGGGATTTTTGACGAACTAAACAGAACCCCAGCAGTGAAAGCTGTTCCCCACCAGGAAGAGAGGGCTCTCTAAATGGACACAGCCAATGTGTTGAAGACCCTGAAAAGAGTCAACCCACTGAAAGCGCTAGGCCAGGGGTGTCAAACTGGTTCCAGAAAGGGCCGTGTGGCTGCTGGCTTTTTTTCCAACTAAGCAGTAGCACACCAGATTTCATTCATCTCATCAAGTCTCATTCAGTCTTATCCTGATGACTTAATGAGATGACTA
>JAUZNJ010040180.1:0-10457 GCA_034780135.1 Jordanella pulchra | reverse complement strand
AAATATAGATATATATATATATATATATATATATATATATATAGAGAGAGAGAGAGAGAGAGAGAGAGAGAGAGAGAGATCTATAAAAGAAAATATTCCATGAGATAAATGTGTTTCCTTAAAAAAAAAAGAACTGTACCATCTGCATGAATTGTGTCTTTGAATGCAAATATAACTTTAAGGGGAGGAACTCTGACCACATGGCTCACACATAAAACTTTGTTTACATGATCTGAAATGGTAAAAATGATCTGTAACCATCACTACCAGCCACAACTAAGTACGTAAAACTTATATGAAGTTATCTAGAAGCTTTAACCCACGTCTAGAGGCTTTGTCTCAATTTAAAGCAGCTATTGGAGGCGTATAACTTTTTGAGCAAGAATAAGGTTTGTTTTCTTCATTATTCTGGTGTTAGACCAGCCTTGAAAAAAAATCTTTAAAGGCATTGGACCATGGTGCAGAAAAAGCACAAATCACAAAATCCTGTAGGTGTTTACAAAACCCGATGCACCAGAGGACCAAAGTAGTACTTTTAAGTTTTTAAATGTCTAAAAAAGAAAAAAAAACTGTTTACGCTTTTAGGCATGGGCTGGTATGAGATTCTCAGGGTGTAACCTTAAATAAAAACACCAGGCTTTCACTGCATCACAGTGTTTACACAAAATAATCACAACTAAAATGTTTCACATGATTCAAATGTTCATTTAAAGCCGAAATATTCCCACTGCTGTGGAAATTAGATAATTCATGCTAACGGTTCCAGTTATATTATTATTACCAAAATACATTTAGCTGGGATTTTTATATTATCTTCAAAAAAACTTTAAGAATATAAACCTGTTAATTATTTTTGAGGTTTTTAAGTTCTTATTGCAAAGAAATGTTTACCTGAGTTTAGCCTGTTAATTAGTCAGGGTATCTGCTCCAGCAGAGCTGACAGTCAGCTGCTTAAAGGAGATTTTATTTATTCATTTTTTTAATATTTCTTTTTGTAATTGTAAGATCTTTTTTAACCCCCTGGGATACCCTAGATAGCTGTGACTGGCCCATGCCTACATTACAGCTAGTTCTAAATTAGACAACCTTTCAATGATTTATATTAGACTTATATCAACATTGGACATAAAGCTAATCTCAGTTAGCTTTCAAAACACCCGTTTTAAGAATCTTCTCAATGAATCCCCCTCTTTTTTCAGCTCATGTTGAATGAAACCCTTATGTTACACGGCCAATCCATCAACTCACTTTTTCGACCAACATCTTCCTGATTTAACACTGTGCTCCCATCCGACGAACCTAAATACGACGACAGGCAACACGTTAAAGAGTCACAGCTCAGTTTGAGCATCACACCAATTAGACTGTGCTGTTCTGCTCAGAATCATCCGTGCTGACGGAGGCTTTGATGCAGGTAGGGTTAAATGTGTCCTTTTTTATCCTGAAGACTTGGAAGCTGTTTTACACATTCTGGGATAAATTAGTCATGCTGACAGACATTTTAAGAAGGGAAGTAACATCATTCAAAATGCTTTTGCCCAAGGCCTTATGCACTGGAATAAAACATGTGGACTGCATGGCTTAACCAAGTTTAAGGGCAAATTTTGACTCCTAAAGATGAAGTGCACTGACTGTAGTATAATGCATTTATTTCCTTGTGGTCTGAGCAATGTATGTTTTTTACTTCACGTGAATGCTTTGCCCTGTGAACTCTAATCTCTTTTTGAGGACTTGGTCTTGCATATCTACTGTTAGAATGTAGTGACTTGTATTAAACATCAATGTTAGCGAACATATGCTGTACATTTGGTTATGCACCATTCTTTTATAATATTCTGCTGATGTACAATCCCGAAAAATTGTTTTATCTTGATTTTTTTTTTTTTCGTTGTAGTGAGTGTTCTTTCCTAATGGATCTGAGGTCAAAGTCAGGTTGGAGAAGCGTGGGAGGGGTTTTATTTCTTTCTTTAAACCACATCAATTTGAAAAAAAAAAAAATCTAAAGGATGTAATATGTCTGCACTTGTGATAATTTTTCTTTTTGGGTTATTAATGAGGAACGGAGCTCATGTTGTTCTGAACTGCACAAACGGATACTGTGAGCGTGGCGTTCTTGAAGCGTTAAGAACCAACACTCGCAGGCATGAATGTAAACTGCCAACCTTTTGTTTTTAAACATTTTGCTGGTTGCCTTTTTTAATTTTTTTTTTTTTTTTCTGGTCTCTGAAAGAAGAAACCTGTAGGATCTGAGCATCTGATGGATCTTTCAGTAATGAACTCAACCACTCTATGAATGATCAAGCATTTGTAAATAGCTGCATCTGATCTTCAGTTACCTGATCAGTTGGTGGGGGTGAGGGTGGGGGGGGATGACACTCCATCGAACGATGAGAGGAATGTGCCAACATGGACAGTCAAAGGAGGGGGGTTCAGCTGACTCCCACCCTCTCTGCTGCTGTAAAGGACTCTGGATTAGGGGCCACACTTTTCAAGGAACACTGAAGCACTTGTAGCACAGCTGTGTTCTGTTTTGCTATTACTGTACAGTACTGTTTGTTTTGCTCTCCTTTGCTTTTAACATTCATCATATAGATTATGGATGACTACTTTTTTTTTAAAATCCTGTATTATCAGCTGTATGTATAAGCAGATATATACAGGGCTACTGCTCTTGTGTAGGCAAAAGATATGCCAAAAGGTGAAAGTACTGCGTCTTAAAGAAAAAGATTAATGGTCCTTAAACTTTTCTAGGTTTAGTCACTTTACAAACCCACGCTTTGTTGCGTTTCATTGGTATGGTATGTGATAGATCTACACGAAAAAAGTGCAAGTTGGAGAAAACAAATCTGTTTGCCGTCCATTTGTATCCGACCCCAACTCTGTCCGAGTCTTTCGTAGGATGTGTTCACTAGCTTTGCAAATCTACAGTGGATTTTCTACATTCTTTATATGTGAAATAGACTCATTTGTCAGGTGAAATTAAGATGATGTGTAAGAAGTATTGCCACAGGTTCTCAGTGGGATTTAAGTCTATATCTTCTCTGGCTGTAGAACAAGGCAAGACCAAAGTCGGCCCTTTATAGCCGCTGTCCCGTAGGTTTTAATGGTCTCCCTGCTTCAGCACAGCTGATTTCTACTAATAGCTAATTAACAGGCTTTTGCTGAACTGCAATCAGCAGAATCAGCGGAACATGGAGAGCCTGTAGGACAGGACTGACTTTATACATGCCCATGTAAAAGGAAATCATTCTTCTGGAAGGTCAAGCTTCAGCCGATCCAAATGATTGTGCTCCATTTAGCTCCTTCCAGTATCCCCACAGCACGATCCCGCCAGCACCATGTTTAGACATAGGGATGGCATTTTGTGTGCTGGCAAAACAAAAAATAGAAAAAAATGCGGCTTCTGATCACTGCAGCTGTGATTACAGGTGTTCCTTGGTCTTCATGATGCTGTTTTGTTTTCTAATGCTCCTGAGGAACCTTCTAAAAACACAAGTGGACATTTTATTATTAGTTTATTTACTCATTAGATGTCTTTAATGATGGGACTTTCTGGTAGTAGAGTTAACGGGGCAAAATACAAATGCACACCGCACTGTTCAGATTTTTGCTACGTCGTGTTAATTGATCACAAAAAAATCACAATGAATCGGCTTTCGTGTTTGTAATGTGACAAAATGTAGAATATCTTTGCAAGGCACTGTCAATGCTGCATCTACCCCCCCCCCTTTCAACACTACATCTATTTTTTCATACATAATCCTAAAACTGTTGCTTTATTTGTAAAGAATTCCTGCCCATGTGCCATTTAATCGAGCAATAAGTACAACCAGACAAATCATTAAGTAATGAAACACCACCCAGGTTTTTAGTCAAGTAGATGAAATGCTGCGTTCCCATCAGCCCTCTTATAGCTACTGCACGCCAGCAGACTATCTCACTGAATCAGCCGGAAGGGAAGACTGTAAAGTGTTTTTTTTTTTTTTTTAATCTTGTTTTTGTATTCAAAAGATAAAGTGCACAGGTGTACCTCTGAATAATTGTAAAGGATGCCAAAAAAAACAAAAAAAGACAGGAGAAGCTAACGAACAAACTGCCGGAGCAGCAAATGGTGCCGCTGCTCTGAAAAGTTATCTCTGCCCTGAACGACTCTTAACTCTGCTCTTAAACTCCCGGTTGATTTACGCCACCAAGACAACTAAACAACCATTAAGATGTTTACTACATGTGATAGTGGTTCACTGTAAAACTGTAAAGTATATTTCAATGTAAATAGCACTTTGGGTCATTTTTACACCTTTTATAACTGTGAATATGGATTTAAACTTTATATGAAAAGTATATTTACAAATGGTCACACAGCAGAACTGTGGTGCTGGTAATACTTTGCAATCCCATAATAATAAGTGACAGCAGACACTTTTCAGAGGCAGCGGTATGCACCATTACAGCCCCTGCTCCTTTAACCCTCGCTGGGTTAGAGCACGGCCTTCTCTCCTCATGCCTGTCTGCTTGAAGTCTGCAGAGGCGTTTTCAAAGCAGCAGCTTTCTGACCTGGTAGCTCCGTGTAGCTACATGAAGCTGGTGTGATGCAAACGCACTCTGTGCCCCCGGAGCACTGCGGTGGCTGTTTGTCTGTAACCGGGAGACTAAAGCGCAGAAAACGCAGCAGGGGGACTGATGCACACCATGGGGAGGCAGGAGGCCATGATGCAGGAATGGCACTAATAAGGGGATGGATGGGGGAACCTTTTACCCACACAGAAAAAAAAAATGAAGTGACTATGAAAAGTAGGGTATAAACAGCTTAAAGGGATGTTTTTCAATATTTTGAGCAAATTGTTGCATATTCACATCACACTCTAAATGCCTGGTCGGTTCAATCCTTCAGCCCCTTACCTCACTGAGACTGCAATGGAAACCTGTTCTGATCTCGGGGGTGCGTCGGCCTTCGTTTCCTTTGTGTCATTCCTTTAACAAAATGCTGTATTATGACACCAGAAAAGCTATTATTGTAACTTTACCCCCGTTTCTTTTATACTGACATTTGGGACATTGTATAGTTGTAAAGATTGATTGAAAGATGACTGATAACATGGGTGTATATAAGCTGTATTGATTAAAGACAATGCATTGAGCTTTAACATGCTTGAAACATGTCAGTTGTTTTTTTTTTCTACATTTAAGAACCCAGAGTAGTGATGACTTTCCATGTTTAAGACCAGCACTAATGGTGTTCTTTTTTAAAAGGTAAATATTAACATATAAACTTTACTAATAGTTCCCAAACTTTATATGTTACAGCTTTGTAAAAACATATTTTACAAGTTTTTGTCTTTATTAGTGTTGTTGTAAAAAGAAAAAAAAAAAAAATCACAATTCTTGCTGCTTAACTGATTGAAGAATGCAACTTTTTTGCACGTTTAATTTTTCCTCAGAGGCTCAAAGTAGTTTTTAATTTTTAATTTAAAGTATATAACAGAAGTTAAATTTTTCTCATGAACTACAGTCCTTTAAATCCAATATGGCCGCCTGGCATCTAAAATGTGGTGATTTCTGCAACATAACAGCTGATCTGCACTTTTAAAAAACATTTAACATGCACTCTTTGATGCACGCTACTATAAAAAATTCCTCGCTGAAAATACTGCTAATGTTTTAAAAAAGTGCTGATAAAAAGTTTCTTGTTTAGCCAGTAGTCGTTAGCATGATCAAGTTGGGTTTGTGTTATTTCCTGATTCAATTCTAAATGTTAAAGTAAATGAAATATTTAGGATTGATTCATGTTTAATTTTCATCAAAAGTTATGGATCCTGTGTCCCTATTTTAAGATGTTACTGAAGCTCTATTAGCTTGACTCAAAAGTGAAATGCATTTGTTTTTGTTCTTTATGAGTAAACAAAGGCAGCCTTACAGATACTCATTGAAGTATCTATGAATTGTAGAGCTATTGAATATGAGGTCAGAGCTGATCAGAAACACGACTTCTAAAAGAGGTTTCTTAAAATCATTGAAAGGGTATTTTCTTCTGTTGAAGAGTTGTTTTTTAGAGGTATATTTCCTCAACAATGGGTGCAAATATGAACCCAGCTGGTTTTATATCTTTATCTTGCACTAATGAAGAAGGCTGATGATCACAAATGATTTCTAGGACAAATGTGGACCAGGAAAATTATCAGCATGAAAAAACTTTCAGGCTTTTTAAGACCATTTTGAGTCCTTGCAGATAGAAGATAGTTCTACTTTTCCAACATTTTAAAACACGACAGCTGCAAACATCAAGGTTTATATTGTAAAGGCTTAGGAGACTGAGTGAAAACAAAAAGTGGATGGTTAAGGATCAGAAGGAAAAGCAGAACGGGTTTTAAAATTGCTACTATAATATATAACAAATTAGGCATAAAGTAAAATGAATATTTATATTGCTCCCTTTACCACAATACCCCTAAATCAAAATTTGAAAGTCCATTGAAAATATGTGGTGTAGTAATGGTAGCTAAAGCAAATGTGTGAAATTTTAACTTAGTAAACAACTTTAAGGAGACACAGTAGACCTGGAGACAGATGTTAAGGAGTTTCAAGGTTTCAAGGTTTAAAAACAGCATCTTTGTTTTTGATTGTTACACTGAGAAATGCTTCATCAGCCAAAATGGAAAGAAAATAGCAAACTACAGCCCTGAAAACTAGCCCTGTTCATCAAAGTGAACAGGAAACCCCAACATTGAGGCACGGTGGGGGCAGCATCATGCTTTGGCGGATTCTCGTCTTTAGCAAAGGCAGAGAAGCTGATGGTAAATCAGTGTGAGCCTGGAAGAGAACCTGTTAGATGGGGAAAGGATTGGGACTGTGGTGAAGGTTCACTTTCTGGCAGAACAATGGTCAGAACCAGAGCGAAGGGGTTCAAATCAAGCTGCAGGGGTTACCATTTCCCTGCATTTCTAATGAAATAAGGCAGAACAAACTCCAAGAAATGTCAGCATTTTAATTGAACTCCAAGAACGTTAAATTCAAAACGAAAACAGCTTCGTCAGTATTTATTTTCCCTCCATCCAACTCAAAAAAAAAAAAAAAAAAACAAGTTCCACAAGTGCCTACTGGCACATACTGGTCTCACGCCTCCCTTTGAATAGAGGCAGGGTGGGGGGCTTGCACACTTAAACCTCCGAACAATGAGAGAATAGAGGGGTAGATTTCCATAACACTGTCCTCTGCTCTTGCCACGGAGGACTTGTGAGAAAAGTTTTTCTCACGTCAGTAAATTTAGAGCACATTTTCTACTTTAGACAACCAGGGGATCGATGAAACCCTTAAAAAAAAGGTACACTGAGATGTCTGGTTGGGGCAAATTCATTTTCAAGGCTAATTAAGGGGCCGGGAGAAAATAGGAGGATATAAAAGGGAGCCTTGCAGCGGCTGTCAGACAAAAAGAAATTCGGTCAGTGTGCCAAGGAGCCGACGAATGTGTGAGCATTTGTGGAATGTGTGAGAGTGAAAGAGAGTAATGCAGGAACAGTATAGAAAGGGTGAGTGGGGTTGAGCCAAAAGAGCGGATAAAGGATGAGCCAGACAGAGCAACAGAAATGGATGCTGAAAGATGAGTGAAAAATTAGATCAGCCGCTTCAAATCACGTTAACCAAGTAACTAAAGGTAAAGTTGATCGGAAGCTGAATAGAATCCAGATCTCATGGCGTCGGTTTACTAGCAGAGCACTGATGTCTCATGAAACACGAACCACAGGCCTTTAAAAAAAAAAAGAAAAAAAAGGTCTTAAGACATCAACTTTGGACCCTGTGTTTAAATGGATTCAGAAGTTTAAATGGAAAACGATTTAAATTCGGCTGTAAAATCTATCAACATTTCAGACAAAAGAGGGTTTGGTTCCACAGGATCAACTGACAACTAATTTTAGGAACCGGCAAATAACAAGGCCTTTGTCAAACATGAAACTTCACCTTGGTAACGAGGCAGAGGAATCGTTTTTAGTCCTAATGAGATGTATGTGCGTGTCTCTGTGTGTTTGTGTGAGTGTGTAGGAGAAGAGGAGGAGGAGGACAAGGGATCTCTTCTCTTTTTTTTTTTTTACAGGATAAAGAGAGAGAGAGAAACAGAACTGGTCCAAACCAGTCAGCGGTTGCCCCCAGAAACAGATAAAGAGGAGGCAAGGACCACGAGCTGCAGCTGACTGGTTGCCATGGTGACGCGGATGCTGGACCAGTTAAGAAGGAGGCAGGAAGGAATAAAGAGAGAGTTTAAAAGACGGGTATGTGGAAAGAAAAAAAATGTTCTAGATGAAAACTGTGAGTATAAGTAAAAAGAAGGTTAGATCAATAATTATTGTGGAGCTGGAGAGGGGGAGGAGGAAGACGGAGTTTGGGAGACAGGAGGTGGAGCGTGAAGCTCCGACATGGATCCCCAGGACTTGCCAATGGAGAGTGCCACCTTCAGGGGCACCTGGGAAACACAGAGAGGAGGAATAATGTCAGCGGCTACCATAGGCAGCAGTCATTAAAGGTTCTTTGTTCATTTTCCACACTCATGCATGATGGAAGATCAGAAATGACGATAACAAGTCACAAATATTCCTCCCATTAGGAGACGAAGGCTTTGCCAAAAGTACAAAAGTATTTAAACCCTTTTTTTTCAGATCTTCACAGAATGACTGCATTTTAATCCAGAGATTTAGTCAAACACACAGACTCTTTTAAAGGAAAACAAACATGTAACACAGGTTCCCTTTCACTACACAATTATGTACATCTTTGCCTGTGTAAATTCTCAATTATTTGAGTCATGGCAATCACAAAACAAGCTTAAATCGGAAGGTAATTAGACTTGAGCTTAGCTTTTTTCTGAAAACGTTTCAACACCCATCCAGGAGTCTTTGTCAATTCTGTCGGCTCGCACCAGAGCAACCTGTAGTTGGAGCACTGCTTAAATAGATCAGTGCACTGACTGCAAGGAGGTAGGACTTGTTTTACACTGAAATCATCCTGTGGCTCGTGGAGCCTTGAAAAATAATAAATCTTCCCCCCAAAAATGAAAACATGTATTTTATAATAGGCTTGTTCTCAGGGCAACAAAGAACAGTAAACTGAACCTAAAACGGATCAAGATTTAATGACTTTTTTTTAATTCTACTTACTTTAAGATGGACTCCTAGATGGTGGATGTGCTGAAGGGACTCCATGGTGCTTCTCACCAAAGCTGCACGTAATAAAACACGCGCCACACGAGTCAATCCAAGCTAGCATAAAGAGGCCTTACAATAAGGTTTAAATACATTTGAGCTCTTCTTTCTTTTTTTTTTTAAAGAAGAAACTAATTTACCTGCAAACTCCTCCACCTGAGAGTCTACCACTTCATAAAGAAGCTCATCATGCAGCTGTGCTAAAAGCCTGCAGTAACATAAGCAGAGATGCATAAAAAGCTGCTCTACTGGAAAACAACGAATGACAAAAGCAAAATAAGGACTTTTTTTTTAATTCTATGAACCAGAGTGAAATCTTCAGTACAGCCATGTTTGTTTTGCACATTGCTCTGCTAACACATAATCTGACTGATGAATTTGGCTCCTGCTTCAAGTGTGTTTACTCTAGCTGAATGTTTGGCAGCAGCAGTCAGTCTCAACTAATACAGTTGGATGAGGACCCTGTGTCTGTGTGCTCTGCTGTGCAAAATGTAAAAGCTCTCCAGTGATACAACAAGAGACCACCTGGAGATCCTATGTGTGCTGGATCTTACACCGAGACAGGATTCACCACTGACGGTGCTGCTGGTACCTGGCAGAGAGACAGCTGGAGGAGGAGACCAGGTTAAAGATCGTGATCATAGCCATCTTACAGAGATCAGCGGCTGACCCTGAAAAAAAAAAAAATCATCAACTCAAGATGGCAGCTACTCTCTAACATGAGCTCAGTTTTCTTCTTTCTATAGGTCGATCACCTTTTCTCACAAGTTCAACATACAGATAGAAAAGCATCAAATGAAGATAAATGAACAGACTTTCAATATGGGAATCACAAACTTTTCTTCAACTGGATATTAAAAAATATTGCAACTAAATTCAAGACCTTTTCTAGATCGAACAGAACCGTTGCGGCTCAGGGTAGAACCGGTTCTGACTCGTGTTAAAGTATCAGAGATCCTACCCTGAACCACAAAGTTAACAGCCTGTCTCTCAGCCTGCATACGGATCCGCCAGTCTGGGGAGTTGATGTTGGGAAGGTTACGTCTTCGGCCCATTAAAGATAACACATAGCCTAGAATAAGAAAAAAACAAAAAGCACACAAGATCCAAGTCTCATAATTATTAATATTCTATGTACATTTAAGTAAACACTAAACATAAGGAAAATAAACACAAAGAAAGCAAAGAAAGCAGATCTGTTGAACTGTTTTATCAGAGAAGCAAGAGTAAATGTAAAATAAATATTTCACAAAACACAGTGATATTTGC
>JAUZNJ010040179.1:0-34592 GCA_034780135.1 Jordanella pulchra | reverse complement strand
CTGAACAGTTTTTTTTTTTTTTTTTTTTTTTTTAGAAAATACTTGTGGAAATCACTGCTGCTTGTGGGTTGCTAGAAGAGAGAGGGAACGTTCAGCTTTCATGTGGCTATAAAAGCCCCTTTATTTAACTCTCTGTTTGCGCCTGCAGTATCTCTGTGAGACGTCCATGAGGGACGAAACACTCAAAGTTTGTCCCCAACAGTTTGAGGAACCGCTGAGTCTGCAGTCTCTACCTGAGTGCTAAGTTAATGCATACAGGCCTCTCTCTGCTTCTCGCTCCACTCTCTCTTGTTGAAAAAGTTTTCTACCTCCACCCTGCTGCCCACCCCTCCACCCCACCTCCCGCTTTGCTTGTCTGCTTTCCGCTTTTTGTGTATTATTAATCTAAAAAGTGACAGCAGGGTAAGGCATCTCTGAACATAAAGGAGGGAGATAACGCTCTGCTCCATTATTGATGGTGGATTTGTTGGGAAAGTGCCCTGATATCCAAAGCAAAAGAAAATGGGATACAATAGAGTAGGAAAAGGCTTGGTTATGAAAGGATTAGGTGATATGATTGTGCTTGTGCATATGAATTTGTTTCTCCTCTCCTACTGTGCATGCCGTGGGTGTAAAATGCTCTTTTCTCTTGTTGCAGAGGTGACCTGCATTACTTTCTGGTTGTCCCCGCTGCCTCTGGAGTGTGCTCTTCTACTGAATGACCCCCTTCTCTGCTCTCTCTATTCACATCGTGCCCAACACTTTTCCCTCTCAGTGCGGCCATGCATGCACCGACACCCTCTTCGGCGCTAAGTGTTGTTCTGTCGCCCATGTTACACCCCTTGACAGCAGATGTAGGATACTTTAAAGCGCACTTTTCCAAAGCTCTGCCCTGTGTTCAGTAAAGGATTTAGCTGCTTGTATTTCACAGATTTTTGAGAGATAGGAGTTTAAATAATGCCTCACTATCAAAGTCAAAGGATCGAACAGAAATGCATGGTGCACATCTTTTTTCTTTCTCTTTTTTTCTCAGTTTACTATCACAAACTTCAATCTATCTAACTGAAATCCTAACTTTGAAGTGAAACTGAAGTATAATTAATAACCTAATGGAACTAAAATGTAAAGAGTGGGGTGTGTATTAGTGTTTAGCCCTGCTGAGCCAATGCGAAGTCCATTTTTTCTGCAATTACAACTAGTATTCAGCCAGCAGTTCCAACCAGCTTTACCAATTTTTTGCCAGCTGTTCCATGAAACTAGGTCATGCTCACTCATGTTGAATGAATAGTATCACTTTTAACAAATCCTTCTGCAGATTTTTAAATGGATTTGTGTATAACATATTGATATTATTTGTTTTAAAAACATTTCACCTTAGTTCTGTCTCTGTATTTACCTCCATCCATTGTCCCATCAGTTCTGATTAGGTTTACTATCCATCTTCAAGAAAAGCCTCTCCAGCATGATGCTGCCACCAGGTGTTATTGTTAAGAGGCTTTTTTCAGGTTCATGTTCCCTCATATAGTGGATCACATGCCAGCCAAAATCTCCCCCACATGCCTGCTGCATCCCCCAAAGCCTTGGGTTGAACTGTAAATAGTTTTTATAGTGGGCCTCTTCATGGTACAAGTCTACGAATATCAATTTGTGTAGAGATAAAAAAAAAACTGGTAAAACTGGTTCTTGTCAACAGATTCCTTCATCATGAATGTGACTCTGAGCAAGTTCACCAATGTTACGATGATTCTCTGTGCAGGTGCTCCTATTAATGCCTTTTAAGTTTCTCTGTTTAATTTAAGAGGATCAATGCATGTGGAGGTTGATTGTATCCCTTTACTTGGATAATTTTAGCTTTTTCTCCAAGTCTTAAGCTGTTGTTCAAAGTTTATTACATTTAATGAAACTTTAGCATGATTTGATTATTGATATTTTGAAAAAATCAGTCCCCCTCTCTGTTGTAAGCCATTTAGAAATAAAGGTTTTTATTGTATGGATTTAAGTAACTTTACACTTCTGCTCCTCCCATTACAGTCACATATTTCTGAGCTACTGTCATCCTCACGACTTGCATTGCTCTGCCATGATTACTTTTTAATCTAAGGCTCTACTTTTAAAATGAAGGGGAAAAAAGTAATGTTTCAAAGAAGGCTCTATTTTCTTACCATGGAATGTATATGGTAATAAAAAAAGACTTAGAAATCTCAACTTAATATACAAAAGTTATGATGAGCTAACGTATAAAGGTTGCTGAATACCAATGATTTTATCTAAGCGTTTGTGGAGCAAAGGTGTTTGATTTTTATTTATAAATGTTCTGAGTTTTCCTCCACTTTTAGGATTATGGGTCTTTATACAAAATCACAATAAAATACATGATATTTGTGGCTGAAATGTTGCAAACTGAAACGTTCTGTATGTCTGCTAAATGTTTCCTGCAGTGTCAGTGAATACTTTTTAAAAGTGTTCCTCTTGTGTTTTGTCTTTTGTCCACCAATCCACCCGTTCCCACCACTTCTTTATATGCTCCAGATGCTCCCACCCACAGACAGTCGGCGAAGGACAAGGACTGCGCTAAACCTTCATTACAAACAACCACAGTGAGAGTGATACGCCAGGACAGAGAGGGAGGAGGAGGAGAAGGAGGGCGGGGGATTAACATGAATCCAGAAATAAGCATGCACATGTCAAAAGGGAGTTATCAAAAAACTCAGTGGCGGTTAAAGCTGAATGAAAGTGCAGCTGCAAAAATACTGTGTTTAAGCCAAGGAAGATGACAGAGTGAAATCCCCAAAGAAACTCTGAGCAGGTAGCGACAGGCAGCGAAGGGGAGGACTTCTCACAAAAACTGACTGCTTGATTATAAGATGCTCATTACCTGTCTGGGAAGAAAGTCTATTTTTTCCCTTTTAACTAGATTTTGGAAATCACCTTATTCTTTGTCTGTCTTTTTTCTTTGTGGATTTCACACCAGTCCAACCAAAGGGAAATAGAACAAAGACGTCTCAGAGACAAACTGATGTTTGAAATTAAAACTTTGCCAAGCTAGTTATTCAAAGTTAAATTAAATTGTCACAATATAAAAAAAATACCATTATTTATTTTACATTACATTACAAAGCCAGCTACTGGGTGGAAAAAGACATCAAAAAGTTGCCAAAGCCTGACGAATTTTAAAATATTCTGAGAAAATCAGGAGGTTCAGTGAAGTTCTAAGCTGTTTTTTTTGTCACATTTACAAGTTTAAGATCAAAGAAATCCTAATATTAGACAGAGATAATACAAGTTAATCTAAAAATAGTTGAGGGGGAAAACAAGCTTTCCAAACCCAAAAGTTACATAAATGATTTTTCCTGAGATTTGATTTCTGATTGAGTATTTTGTAAAAGCAGCAAAAATTAATTTTACCTCAGTAATTTTTTTTGTTTCTCTTCTCTGCAAACTTATTCTTATCAAGCATTTGAATCTTTTGATCAGAGGGAAGTCTATTATGCCATTTCCCTAAAAAATAAGTCCAGATTTGAACTAGATCCCCGCAGGAAGTCAGTTTTGATTTTTTTTTTGATGTGGAGTTGGTGGGTGGATTTGGATCATTGTATTGCTGCATCATTTAACTCTGTTTGAACTTAAGGTCATAAGAGTTAATTTCTGGGCAAAGGCAGAGGACAAATTCTGTAAGTCCGGAGGCAGAAAAGTAGTCCCAACCTATTGCACTATCATGCCAGTGTTTAATGGAAGGAATGATGCTCTTTTCCTGAAAGGCTACCCTAGTTTTGTTTCACATGAAATGGGACACATACCTTTTAAACAAGTCTGCTTTTGTCAGTCTGCAATTTTTTTTTTCTTTGTTTTTTTTTAAAGAAGTAAAAAAATGGTTTTGTTTTTTGTTTCATAACAGTGTGAGAAAGACTTCTCTGTTGGGTTTTAACTGATTTTGCATTCAAAGTCTCCCCATGGAGACCATTTCTGTCTGTTTGACTTTCTCGCGTCTCAATCATGAAAACTAACTTTTACTGCTGCAAATATTATCTGCAGCACTTCTGATCCAACTCTGTAGGTGCTTTAGAAGTTGTTTCAGATTGTTCCTGTTACCTGGATGATGTTTCCCCCCTGAAGAATACGCAAGAACATTTCCTTGAGTATTTTGTTAGAAAAGTTTTCTTTTTAACAATAGAAAATCAGTCAATCAGAAAGCACCAATCTGGTTCTGTCAAAAACTCATAATCTGAGTTTATTTTATTCGTATATTTTAGTTACATGCCTAAAAAAACATTCTTCAAAGAACAGCTGGTTTCTGAAGAAACAAATGCATTGCATTTGCATGTCTGTTTTCCTTTGTAAAAGTAAATCTTAACTTTATCTTCTTGATCTCTTGTGAAAAGAGTAAAACAAACTGAACTGGGGCTTAAGTGGTCTGACTGGATCTTTAAACCCTAACTGAGAATGTTGGCAGAACACTTTCCCCTTTCTGTTTTCAGCTACAGTAAAGTTAGGAAATCAACATCTATTTGAATGTAATGTCTTTCTTGTTAAAAGAAAAGTGGTGTATTTTGAATGGATTGTTGATGAGTTTTGTTATTATTTAGCTGTGTCTTCTCTGCTTTGGTTATATCAATAGATTTTGGTTTTCTGTGTCTGCTTTCTTAAGGCCTATAAACTGCAGCATGCAGTCCACCACAACACATGTCGGACACTTTTCTCTATGAATCACCCCCACTTGAGTGTCAATAAATCAAACAATTGGACATCATATTAAGCAGAAGGGCTTTTTTCCAGAAAATGTTTTGAAAAGAAGCTTTATAAACCAAGTTTCTTACAGTCTACCAGCAACGGTTGTTTTTGATATGGACTGGATGGGCATCACAAACACAGACAGAATCTTTCTACCAGTTGTAGTCTAATCAAGTCTTATAATCTTTTATCTGCTTGGAGTCAATGGTAACTTGGAACTCCCATGTGTTGAGTCAGCTGAGAAAAGGGCTTATGCAGAGCTGCTCTGTGTTTTCTACCACCCCATAATCTCAGATAGTTTCCTGTATTTAAATCGTTTGTAGGGAATCACTAGTAGAAGAACGATGTCAGTTCTTACAGAGAATGTGCAAGGCTTTGTCCCAGATGTGTTATCCGCAGGTCAAACAGCAGCAAAGGTTATAATCCGTAAATATAACCTTACGATCATGTAAGGTTATATTTACGGATTATAATATGTGGGACGCAATATGTGGGAAAGGAAATATATCAGGTCTTAAAAATCACAGGCATTATCAGACGCCAAGGAGCCTCACCCATGACTGCCAAGGTCGAGCTGTAGACTGTATGAGTATGTCGACTGCAGGCTACCTACTCAGAGCCTGATTAACTCCACGGGCATACAGTATATAAGGATTTAGAGTATGTGTTCTGATAAGGCTTGTTTTTAAGCTTTAAAAATACATTTTCAAAAATAGACCACAAACAGATTCTAGATATAGTTTTCATTAAACCCGCATCTCTGTATTGAACATGTCTTTAATTGTTCTGATGTAATATTTAATCTTCAGGTGTTCTTATCAGTAAAAAGACATCAGCTTGTTTATCAGAAATCTAAATGTGCTTCACTTATTGAACTGAATTACTAAGATAATATTATTTTTGATTTAATTACAAGAGAGTAAGGATAATTTTGTATGTTACGATATCATGATGCTGATAATACTGATTGTATAAACTTACCAACTTCGAAACAAAATATTACTTTTCTGTTTAAAAAACTATTATTTAAGTATTCAAATGTTCTACTAGTGTTTGCGTATTGTTCTGTCACCTCTGACCTCTGAAGAAATTAGCATTTAGACAAATGCCAAATATTAATCCGAATTAAAATACTTTCTCTCTTTTGTTTAGTGTGTGTATTTCACTAAACTCAACATCTGGCAACACGAAGATTCTCCCACGTCATTCCTCAGCCCAGAAACAGGAACATCCACAGTAATTAGCTTTAGGCAAATGTCTCATAGTATTTATTTCAAACAGATAATAACCTGTAGACTTAAAGAAATGAGGCACAGCTTTGTTACTAAAGTCTAGACAGATACGTCTGCAATCATCTGCATGTAATGAGTAGAGAAGACAACCGCCATCTATAATATTTTTTGGTTTTGACAAACGATCGACATATTCACCTGTGAACTTTGCTGTGTTGGCACGGCATATTTATTACTCAAGTTAAATGCAAAGCATGGAGGGCGGTAGGCTGTAATTTGTATATTTGGGTTAAAAAAAATAGTATATTTGCTTCACCCTATTGGAAAGTTTAAGACTTAACTAAAACATAGATTTCAAGCAGTGCCCTAATAACACCTGAAAACAGTAAAATAAGGGTAAATATAGAAAAATACTCTATTCATCACTATTGGAGCTTTTGCTAGGAGCAGATTAGTCAAACTTTTGCTATATTTAGCCAACTGTAAATCACTCATGCTTCAATAATCATTGCAAGGAGGTTAAAATCAGAACTCCAAAAGAAAATATAAAAGCTGCCTAATGACTCAGAGATTCCCTTTAAAAGTCATGTTGCATTACTTTTAAAGACAGATTGTATTTTCATCACTGTTTCCTCCTTCTGTGCGTTGAAGGAATGTAAATCAGAAAGAAGATCAGTTTCTATTAGCTGTCCGACTCTTCATCAGGAAGATGTTTCGGTGCAGCAGCTCTCTTAGTGTGAAATCCAAAACTTAAAACAACATTCCTGCTCCGTGCAAGTCGAAACCTTGTGTTCATCTTTCTCATATCATCACGCTGCAACTTCCATCCTCATCAAAGAGTTATCTAACTAACCCCTAAGAGAGCGTCCTGCCTCACAGACGCCTGAAGGCTTCAGAATCCCCACTTGCAGAATGGCAGTTAGGTGATTCATTTGAAGGAAACATGACCTCATGTTATTACAGTGCTCCCTACAAAAAATACACCATTGTTAATGATGCATATGGAAAAATAAGGCCACAGGTAGATTTTGTAGCATCATAGATAAAGATGTTGCATTCTCTTTTTCTCTTATTCTCAACAGAATTAGTTCTGTGCAGCTCACAGGCCAAGAGGGACAGAAAAGGAGAGCATTTGAAGAGGTGTTGGCATTGTGAACATCTGTGACAAGCGTGCCTTTTGTTTTCTTATCACACTCTCCTAATTTATTGTGCACTTGAGGAGCAGCTTATGGCACCTAGGATGGAGAGGGAAATCTGTCCAATTAATACCCAGTTAGAGCTGGAAGCAGCTGACAGCTGGGTTGGTAGCCCAAGTGACCCAAAAGTGGGAATTGTCAACATGCAGACAAGTTTATTGCTTAATAGCACCTGACTGTTCCCAGGCTAATTGCTAACACTTCCAAATTACTGTCCTGTCATGTTTGTATCGAAGCCACTTGTTTTATCTTTAGAGAGTTTAACTTCTATAATAGTAGGTACAACATTTAATCTCCCTTTGAGATTAATAGCATATTTTTTAATTGGATTGAGGAAGAATTAGCCTGGACTTTTTTATTATGAGTAATCTAATTTTAGGAATGGAAAATTAAATCCAGTTCTGAAAAAATGTAGAAACTAAAACCTACCCAAATAAATAGCTAATAAAAGTTGATTAAAATCTGTCTTTAAAAAGATAAAAAATTTAAATTAAGAAATACAAATTTAAAAAAATAAGTTTTGCAAAAATAAATGAACAAAAACATAAAAGATCATTGGAGTAATTTAATGTTTAGATTATAAAAAAGATAAATACATAAGAATACATGAATCATCAAAAAAGTAATTATTTCTAATAACTAGATAAAATGTGGAAATGTATCACAGATTGCAAAATATTTGGATCTGTAAAGATATAAATAATTATTGTAAACATTTCAATTCATTATTTAGCGTGATAAATAACAACAAATTAAACTGATTAATGTATGAATAAGTGAATTGTGAAAAGTAAACAATAATAACTAAATAAAAAAATCCCCACATTAAAAATGTAAATAACTGGTTGAAAAAACAGATGAAATAATATCATAAACAATTAAGAGCTAAATGTGAGAAATTAAAATAAATATAAAAACTAAAAGAATAAATAAATAGTAAAACTGGAAGTTGGACTCAAGGTGAAACTTTTTGATTTTAGAAAGACCTCCCTGTTGTTTAGAGTTGAGTCCAAACTTAAATGATTGCACAATTTTTCTCTGGTCATTTTAGCATCAGTTCTGTGATGCTGATGGCTTTTCTGAAAAGAACAGTAGGCCTGTTCCCAACATTGTTTTTTTTCGTAAAATTTGACCTTATCCATCTTTAGGGGGTCTCTGGTAAAATGACTCTCTAGCTGTGGGCAGTTGTCTTGCCGCTTGACCCACTTAGTGTGGTGATACAGTTCGTGAGCAGATGTCCTGACACTTTCCCTTAGACTTCACTTGTGTAGCTCAGGAGCCATCGTTGCATGAACGGCAGCAGACTGCGCTGGCCCTGATGCAGTGAAACCCCTTTCACTGAACACAGATTTTTTTCTTTGAGCCATTGTTGTTCAGTTCTTTTCTAATGTTTGAAAAACAGAGTTCAAGACCGTTTTTTTTACAGCTCTGAAAACCCTTTTCAGCCTGCAAAGTATTGAGAATGTGTTTTCTAAAGTATCTGGAAATCTAACAGATCAGATTTATGCCTGTCCTTCAAAGGTAAGAAGGAACCTTCCAACATTTTATGTCAATCGTGCTTAACAACAACATCCGTTTCTAGTTTCTCTTTAAGGTTATGTACTGCCTGCTTCCCTTCACTGTCTCCGAACCATTATTTATTTTGTTTTGTGTGTATATTGTTTTATTGATTTTTTTATCACTCTTAAAGTCCTTAAAAATTGGAAAATATTTTTCCTCTTTAATATGCAAAAGCTATTAAAGAAAAAGCATCACTGTCTTTTTTTACAAGCAGAATTTTTGCTGTTTTTCTTATTTTCAGGATGTCCCAACGGCTTTTATCAGAGTAAAACCCTCATCTCAGTTGCACAAAAAAATTAAATAGAGAATACACTTAAAAAAATTAAGGTCAGGAGAGTTATATAGGTGGAAATGCTATCTTTAAAGAGCCAAGCACAGATTTGGCAGTTGAGGTAATTATATTTTACATGACTTTAATAGCTGTGGGTGGAATTTGCCTGCAATTATTTTATTAAAAATCAAATGTTATTACTTTTTAAAAGCACAACATAAGTTTCAATAATTGCACAAGCACATGTCAGTGAGCATCGTCGTGTCTCTGCTCACCCATGATAGGAAACACTGGAGGGCATCAGGTGTGTTTCCTGTGCTGGCTTCTTCCTTTTAATTTGACGTGTTAATCCAGTGTGAGCGCACAGTCTCTCACACACCTCCAGCATTTCAAAGCCCAGCTCTGTGACTTCCCATCAGCAGTAAATCAACACTTGCTGTGTGTGAGGTTGAAAAATCCAAAGTCACACCTATTCTACTTTTATGCACGCAAAGGGGAAGACAGAAAGCTCTTATAACTGCAGGTGCAAGAAACCGGAGCAAACGGCACATTTATGCCTTGCAGGAACATTCAAATGTTTTGATCATTTTCTCATTTAATCAACACAAACCTCACCTCACCTCACTGAGTAGAAAGAAAACAATAGGGGGTATTACAATTTGTACTCATAACAATTTACTAAATATGACCTGCATTTGTATTCAGACCTCTGAATGGATATTTGGAACCACCTTTAACTACAGCTCCAGCTGCAAGTCTTTTTGACATGTATTTTGACAAGCTTTGCACATCTAGATGCAGAATATTTTGCCCATTCTTCTTCTTTGTAAAATGTCCTAAGCTTAGTTAGATTAAATAGAGGAAGTCTTTGAAAATAGAAGTTTAATTTTAACCACATTTTTGATGTGAGAGTGTAGTCTGGAATCTGACCTTTCTAAAATACGATGATACTTTGATGTAAATCACTCCATTGAGACTCTGCTTGGATGTTTAGGTTTGTTGTCCAGCTGGAAGGTGAACCTTTACCTCAGTCTCAAATTTTTTGCAGTTTTTAACTGCATTTTTGTTTTGTTTTTTCATTCTTACTTTGCATTGAGCTCCATGCATGTCCCAGCCTACCGTATTTCCTCTCCCTATTACAGAAACACTTCTCTGCTGCAGGATGCTGCTTCTATACCTTGTTTCATCGTGGCAGCTTTTGTTTAGAGTGATGCAAAGTATTGCTGTTGACGCCTTATGTAATTAAAGTTATTTGTAAATGTATTGCTTTAGGAGCAGATAATATAAAAATGTTTGTTTCTTTCTGTTGCCTTTTATTCAGGAGTTGAGACTTTTTACTTCCATGTTTAATTTTTCTTTGCACATAATGAATGAATGAACATGTAAAATAAGATCTATTTATATATATTAAATAAAAAAGTTTTCCACAAACAATGTAGGTTTTATCTGACCTGAGCATTTTGCATTTTCTACAACGTGTTTGCTGTATCTTCTAAAGAAATAAGCTTGTGCCTTTTTTTCCATCAATGCCTTATTTATTTATTTATCTATTTATCTATCTATTTATTTATTTATCTGCTTATTTTTTAAAAGAAATAGAAAACATTAATGAAGTTTATGACTGTAAACTGCCTTGCCAAGGGTTTTGTCCATCTAAAGCAGGATTCTCTGCAGCTCCTCTGGAGTCACCGTTAGAATTTCCTGGTTGACCTTCTTGATGTTTGCAATCCATTTAATCAGAGGAAACTTGGGTTAATAGAACTGATGTTACACCTTTTACATTTTCAGCCATAAGACAACTTCAAGCTACTTTACATCAGCTGCACTAGTTGGTTTATAACCCATTTGAATACAGTGGAGCTTATAGTTGTGATATTAAACAAGAAAAATCTTTTCTTCCTCTTCAAATAGTAGAAAGAAGAACAGTAACAGTATCAAACCAATCAACACAAATCTACAAGCTCCAATGAAAACATACAACAGCTGCTCCTTATGATGTGACTAGACAGTTCAAGTTTCTGTAGAATTATAAGGACATCCATGCTACTGGGTTAATACTGTATTATGCAGAGCCTCCATTTGATTCGACATAAAAGAGTCAGTAGACCAGTAATTCTCTCTCCCCTCGCTGTTGTTCTGTCTCAACTAAGTCCAAGCCATCTGTTACAAACAAGGCTCAAATCTGGAGCCGTGAGTCTGACATATAGGTTCCCCCTGCTATAGGCTGTTAAACTGACTCAGACTGCTCTGTAAAGCCACAGAGATATGAGTGCGAACAGGTGCAGCTCTTTCCAACATACAGCCATAACCTTTGGAAAATAAATTGCAAGCTGACTGCCAACACACTCTTCACTCGTTGGAGAAGAGATGTAGAGATAGTTGATAATTACTACGTGCACATAGACCCGTGCATGCACACACTTCTGTGCAACATTAAGACAGTTTGAGTCACCAAATGATCACAGCTTTGTGGAATCACCCCACTCTGCTCTGACAGACCACTTTACGGATGAAGTCTCGCTTAAGTGTCCATCATTTTCACTCACTTCTGCACTTTTTAAGACTCCTAATGCCACCATTTAGTGAGCACAGCAGTAGAAGTTGTTGAGAAATATCCGTTTGTGAAAGACCAGTCTTGGGGGGGGTAGGGGGGTGCAGGGGTCTCGGGTTGTCACATCTGAGGGATCATGAGTGACATGTGGGTGGGGGGGTGGTGGTAGGCATGGGCTTGGTAGACTAGGGTGGCTTTATGCGCCCAAAGGCAAAGAAAAATGGATTATGCAACATGTTATATTCACTGGTTCCCCCGCCTTATTTCCATATCCTTTTGTTGTCAGAGCTTGATGGGACCCGGCGCTGCACCTGGGGAACCTGGCACCCCACGCCAACAAAGTCCTGTCTGATCTGATGCCACTTTAAAGTAATAAAGAAGTATCTGCACATGCATATTCACAGAGAGTAGTGGATAGAAAGACTCACGAAGGTAAAAAAAAAAAAAAGGTGCTAAAAATCTGTGGAGCACCAAGCTCCCACGTGGCATAGTTTCACACACTGACAAAGTCTCATTTATTCATAGATGTCATCATAACCGTAGAAGATTAATAGTGATTACAAGCTCATGACGAGAAGGTCATGGGCTTCAGCATGCACCAATCTGTAGAAAAAAGTTCATCTCTTACCTTCCTCTGCTGAATTGGGCTGGAAGAAAAGGCAGAGAGACAGAAAGATACTCCACATCTCCACTCCAGAATGACACTGACAGACAGAGAGGAAGGGAGAGGAGCATGAAAAAGAGAGAGGCAGAGGGAGATGGAGTGTGTGACAGAGTGGGAGGAGGAGGAGGAGGAGGAGGAGGGGGTGGAGTCTGCCTGATCCTTTTTTCTCTGAGAGAAAGAGGGAGGGAGAAAAGATGGAGGGAGGGTGGTGTTAGTGGATGAATGGATGAAGGAGGGAGTAAAGAAAATATTTACAGAGCAGCAAAACATTGCCATTGCAGGGCAAGACGGGAGGAGGAGGAGATGAAGACATCAGAAACAGGGAGAGGAGCAAAAGTTATTTCCCCTGTCTGCCACACAGAGAGGATGAATACGAGTTTGTCCGGTTTTTAGAAAACCGCTGTCATGACATGTTAAACATCCATTCTAGAGCTCCCCCAACTCCACCCGGAAAGCTGCGGCATCCCTCGCATATCTGGACTACGTGCTGACCAGCTGTGGCACGTAGGAGTTAAAAACTTCCTTTATTTATCTGCATTTTTATTCTATTTCAATTTTGTTGGGAAAAAAATATCAACATTATTCAGAAACCATTTTAGATGCTTTCCATGAACTTTTTGTAGTAGTATCCCCCAAACAGTCCTCTCTGTTTGTGCCTCTCAGACACACTCCTCACCCCTCAAGACATATCACCCAGACAGTGTGCACTAACACAACCACATACACATTATAATAAATGTGCTGGTACGCGCACGCCCCTCACTGGACAGCCTGCGGAACTGCAGCGTGTTGATGGGTTTTCATGCTCCAGTTCGCTGTGATCGTCAGACCACCGCGGCCTCTTACTCTGAAGATGCGGCTCGTTGGTTTGACACAGTTAGATGGCCCAATTCCCAGCAAGCCAGGGGTGGGGGTGGGGGGGTCTGAACCCAAGCCTTATGATCTGAGGCTGCAGCTCTGAGGACAAGGCGGGTGGGAAAATAGACATCAGAACTGCTGTTAAAGCAAAAATAATGTTAGTTCATTTTCTTAAAAAAATTAGAGGTTCCATAATATAAAAAAACACATCATAATAATTATATTAAATTAATTTAAAACGTGCTTTAATTTGAATTAAAAATTTCTATTTCATATTAGTTGGGTCTGCACAGTTTGCCTGAAACGGTCTTTCTGCTAGGAGTTTGTTTCTATTATGCAAAATTCAATTTAATTACTAAAGATTACGACAAAAAATAATCAATGAATGATAACATATTATGAAACTGATTTATGAAACATAGAGATAAAAACTCATAAGACTATATAGTAAAGTAAGTTTTCAATATTTAGCTGAATTTAAAACACTGAGTAACAAAAAGCTATAGTTGTTTAACAGCTGTTGATTACAACTCTAACATGTTTTATTACAAAGAAAACAGTTTAACAGCTAATAGAAAGGTAAGGCAAAGAAACTATGCAATAGTTTTGCTAAATTTAAAAACATTAAAATCCAATAACTGTCAAGAAAAACATAATTAACTGATTTCTAAATTTGTTTAATCTCCAAAACGTTTTTTTTCAAAGAAAGGTCTAGTTTCTCCTGAGACTGTATGATTAGTCAACTTAATTAGCACAAATTATATCCATTTGAAATGCTGAAATTGTAAAATAATAAACTACTATTCTAAACATGTTTTGATGTTTTTTTCTAAGCAAAAAAGCGTTAATGAATAGTTAATATACTGATAATGAAACTTTTGTGTTGTTCCCTAGATGGTTAATGTCGCTAATTAGCTTCATACCTAAATTTACACTAATTAAATGTTCAATCATGAAATGAATATCCCCTATTTAATCTAACATGTTTTACAGCAAAAACACAAAAACATGACCATTAGGTTAACTGACTTCTCTGGTCATATGTCTCTGTGCTTCTAAAATTTGCTAGCAAAACAAAAGTACATCTTCTTGTTGATAAAATAAATATGGAAGTGAGATTTACTTGAGTTTGTTTGTTAAATCAGCTCTAGTAAAAGCAACTTAGATTTTATTGAGTAAAATTTAAATGGAATTTCTATGTGAACCAAGTTATCTTGTTTTTTTCTAAGTAAATGATACTCCATTATTTTATTTTATTCTGACTTATTACGTATTTTATATCATTTCCTTGTTAAAAAAAACAACAAAAAAATGTATTTGGTCTTAGACAGCAATCTGCAGGCCAAAGGTTAAATAAGTCTCAAATGCTTGTATGTCTTCTGCTTTTCCTTTTCACATCTAATTCTGTGAGCCCTATTTCTTTCCTATTCATATTTATGTTTTATTTTCATTCAGTACAGCTTGCTTTATCATTGTAGATCTAGTGAGACATTTGAACTCTTCATATACATGTATATTGGATTGTTAAAGCCATGTAACCTCACTTGAAAAAAAAAAGACATTTTATGACAGTAAGAAATGGAAATGGAGACAGCCCCGGTGTGGAGCCATGAATACTAGACAGTCCTAATAAAGTTTTACAGAGCAGCAGTTACACTAAATATTTCATGACGGCTAAATACTGCAGCAGCTGGGGCCATACACAGAAAACACACACACACACACACACACACACGAGTATCCTAATTTGTGAAGTCACACATTCCTTTTACACATTAACTTAAAGTCTGCACTCTGGTTTTATTTGCACAAATATTGTGTTAAAAGAGCAAAATATACAAATTACTCATGTGAATGTTGTGGATGACAAAGCAGCATCATGGCATTGTCTTTTACAATTGTGCAGAGTGCAAAATAAAAATTTGACTAAAAGCAAATTGGAGTAAATGTAACAAATATGGTGAAATGGCAGAAGCTCAAAACAGAAACAAACTAAATAAATACATTTTTAGAAATGACTCTGACAGCTGAAGTGCAAACTGCAAAGCAGAAACAAGAAAAGTGCTTCCTCACCAAATGTATGCACACCCAGATGGAAAATGCAACCAACATCAACCTGGTTTCAAGCAAAGACTGAAGTAGCTGATCCTGATGCAGTAACTCAAGTCTACAGTATATGCACATATAATTGCACATAATCAGAATAAAAATATATATTTAATGACAGATTTTGTGCGTTAAACACTGCAATAAATACAATCCACTTAGTGTCTCTACACAACACAGTAATCTCATGAGGTTAATGTCTTACAGGATGTACTGTACATTAAGTTAAGGGTGGGCAGGACTCGCTTTTTATGCATGGCACAGATATTATTTGAAACTGGCAAAACGTCATTTTATAGATTGCAAAACAACCTAGTAGTTTCTGCAGACAGAATTTCAAGTACAATAAAACCTTAAATATTCACAAAATTTACAACCTGAGTTACTTTAATTTCACTCTGTATGCAAGATGTAAACAACTAGATTATGGCTTCTATTTCTTTCTTGTCATCAACACCGTTCATGTTTTGAAACCCTTAACCTGAAGAGGTTAAGCTTTTTTTTTTACGTTATTAAAGAGAATGTCTTATATTAAATGTATGCAAATGTATGCAAAAATGTATGTATGTAAATCTGTTCTTATATTGCTTCTTTATCAGCACAAATTTATTAAAATGCAAAATTTAAAACCCCACAAATACAGAAAAAGGCTGTCATGAGGTATCACCAACAGTTGGGAAAAATCTTCTCTTTTCGTGATTAAAAAAATGTTCCAGGTCAATAATAAGGACATGATCTTATGCTCAGAGTGGGTCTTCTTGCAGCGGCTCCTTTGTGTTTACTTACGCATCCCCTGCCCTGCAAAGCAGCATTTGTAAAGGCATTTATGAATTGTTTTGGAGACCAAGCAGCCTTCGTCCAACCCTAGCTTTCGAGGCTTGACCTCAATATATAAAACCTATAAAGCCTGTGACCTCTGAACGTTGAAAATTTGAACACGTACACTGATCTATTTATGTGGCACAATGAATCAAGTTTGGTCAGGATTAAAAAATATATATATTTTTTATAAATAATACTATTTTTTATAGGGGAAACACTGTATAGAGTAATTTTAAAAGGGCAATGTGACATTTGGATTTATAGACTATGGTTTCTGGCTCTAACAGAAGGAAGCTTCAGTCCATTAATCCTCAATTTCAGTTATTGTTTCTCTACAGGTAAATCCACCATGGGGACCTTTTCTGTGGGCGACAAAGGCGCCGGGTCCTGGGTCTCTGGCTGGCTGATGAACACGGCGTCAGGGACCGGCGAATCGACAGGTTTGGCGGCGAATCCCTGCTCAATTTCATCAAAGGTCCGTCCTTTTGTCTCAGGGACTCGCAGGTAGGTGAAGATGAAGAAAAGGATGAGGAGGACCATAAAGATGAGGAAGACGTATGGGCCGCAAATTTCCTGCAAGAAGGTTATATTGTTATGAAGCAAAGTCCGAGTTGTGTGTTAAATTAAAGAGTCTTGGCAAAGTATTTAAACTCATTAACATTTACACATTTCGTGCGTCATGAGTTACTATTTAATTAATGGATTTCTGTTAGCTTGAGGAAAAATACCTCCAGTTTAGGGAATCCCAGTCCCACCAAAAAGTTGGCCGTCCAGTTAGAGCAACCAGAGACAGCCATGGCGGCGGGTCGAGGCCCCTGAGAGAAGAGCTCGGCTACAATGAACCACGGGATGGGACCTGGACCCATCTCGAAACTGGCTACAAAGGCGAACACAGCCACAATAGCCAGATAACTCAGAGACTGGTTTTTTGTCTGGATGGAAAGAGGATTAAAACAGCTTAGAATAAAAGAACAACATGGAGGCAGGTGATAAACCTACTGCATGTGTCTCCAGCTTACCACTAAGGAGAGGGAGATGGTCATAAGGAGGGCAGAAACAGCCATTCCCGCCAGTCCGATGAGGTGCAGCGTCCTTCTTCCTGCTCGCTCAACGAGGAACAGCTGCAGCACATAAAGCAAGGCTGATCAGTTTGCAGTCAGCAAACGGAAAACAAGAACCAAATCAGCAGCATAGACGCTTACAGAGACGACGGTGAAGACAGTGTTGACCACACCAGCCCCGATGGTGGCATAGATGGGCTGAGTGACACCAGCGGTTTTAAAAATGCCTGTAGAGTAGTAGAAAACCTGAAAAAGAGGTTTTGAGTTAGTGAGGAGTGGATTTATTTCATAAAAGGTAGATTAATCAAAAGTCTTAATATTCAAAAAGTCTTTGGTATACATTTTTATTTCTGAAATTTTGGAAATGCTGATAATTAAAAGTTCATTACAATAATTTCCACAGATTTTTTTTTTTTAGTTAGCTCAGTGTCCTGTTGCCAGAAAATATGACAAAACCATTTTTTTCAGTTTTCTCTTTGATTTCACCAGATGTTACTAAAGATTTCCTTGTTGTTTTCAAAATGTTCATAATTCTCCACGTTTTAACAAGTTTCTTGGGGTCTTTAGAGGAGAAAAAGGCCAAAAGCATGATTCACTTGCCTCAAATTACCACATAGCCAAAGTCTATACATCTAACGCATGGAGAGTCATAATAAACAGAAAAAAAGATCATATTAGAACATTGTATATCTATGATCTATTTCGTGTTCTATGTTCCAATTAAAAATCTATACTTTATTTAGAATTTGACAGCAAAAATGCTTCTGATTTATTTAGAAGTAAATACAGGTAGTATGAAGTTAATTAACCTTGAACTGGAGGTGAGTTTCCTCGTTTTCATCCTTTACTGCAAACCTTCCAGGAATGTTTGCAGAGACTTGGTAAGGTTGGAGATTTTAAGGTGTCCGAGTATTAATTTAGATCCTTCTCCAGCCTTGTTTGTCACTGCTTCTGTTTTAGGTATTTCATTTTGCTTCTACTGTCAGTGAGGACAAGTTTAGAGGATGAGCTGTATTTGTTCTGATTCTGTAGAGCAGTTAGGAGAAATATAGCTCCATTTAATGCCATATTTATACCCAACAGAGAGTTGTGGAAACTCTAAACAACTTATATATAGAAATGATAAATAAAAAGCTTTAGTTTTCTATTCTAAAAGGATTCGAACTCAACCTAAATGAACTATATCACAGGTATTTTCTGTTAAAAGTATCAATGCATTTATCAAATAATCAACACGTTTTGCTTACATATTTTTAATTCAGTTTACCGTTTAGCTTTGCGTTGACTTTAATAAACAGTCGTACAATTCTGGGTCCTTAATTATCCGTAAAAATGATTTAAGTGATCACTAAGCTTTGAGCATCACAGTAAGTCCTTGTGTTCTGGGGATTTCGTGCTCCTGCGGGAATGCCTCTTTTTACCAGTCCATTATGTCCTGCAGGTAGTCCCACCAGGGATTTGGGTTTTCCATCGCTTGCAGCTAAAAACAAGCTTCATTAGAAGTAAAAGTGAAGATTAGAAATGTTTTGTAACGCTGCAAGGGACTAAGACCTGTTAATACTTGTCATTTAAATCAAGATATTTTTGTCTGTTTTGTCTGTTCAAGTTTTTTGAGTGCTTCCATCGGGTTATTCTGCATCATGGTTAAGAGTATAAGCTGCTTATTGACCCGAGGTCAGTAAAGTTAATGTACTTGTTGGGGTTTGATCAATGTTGCATCCTGTATACAGACTGTCAGGACAACAATGACCGCTGATGATGAATGTATACGGCCTCGTTGCATGACCCTCTTACCAAAAATCATTAATAAATCACTTGATCCGCGTGGAATCAAACAGTCCCTGGAGGTATCTCTTGTTATGTGCTTGTCAGAAAACAGTCAAGTCTAGCTAAGTGATTGTTCCTGTGTTTAACGATCTGCATTAGGCCACATGTGGTGGAAACTCACAGCGTTGATGCCAGACAGCTGCTGGGAGAGCTGCAGGATGATGGCGATGATAATCGGCTGCCGGTAGTTTGGTGAGCGAAAGAGTTCCAGCACAGTTACTTTCTTCTCCATGGCCATCTTCATGCCTTCCTCTTTCATCTCCTGAATGTCGTCATTCACCTCTTCAGTGCCGCGCAGACGCTCCAGAGCTGCGGCAGGAAGCAGGTGAAGTCAGTGTATCGAAGGTGTTTGCAGGTTTCGTTTTAAATAGTAAAAGGCGGAGCAACATGACCAGAGTAAAAACAGACCTTTTCTGGCCTCTTCTTCTTTGTTAAGGACAATCAGAAGGTAGCGAGGGCTTTCAGGGCAAAAAGGCAGCATGATGCTCTGCAACACGGCTGGCAAGATGGTCAGAGCGAGCAGCAGAGGCCACAAATCGTCTGACCCCAGGAGAGACTCCAGACCAAAGATCTGAAACACAAAGAAAAAAAAGCTCTTCAATTGAGCTAAAATGAAATAATTACATCAAGAACGAACTATTCAGCAAAAATAAAAGACAGTATAGAGAAAACAAGTGTTCCTTAATTTTCAGTTCAATCCTTTAGCATGTAAGGTGATGTCTTCATATCAGTTGTATTTACCGTTTATTTCACCTGTACCCTGCTCCCTTTAAGTGAATAGATTTGCATATTTATTTACATGCTAACACGATATCTAAGCTACAGTTTATAACCTTAAAGTATCCATGATTCTCTAAACTTCAATGTGTTTTTATTGGAATGCTACTTTTGGGGTGCATAAAGAAAACATTGCTACACCATTTTTAAACATTTTTGTTCAAAAATAAAATCTGAAATGTGGTGTCCATTTATATTCAACCTCCTCTACTATGATACCAGCACATTAAGTGTGAAGGAACTATTTTCAAAAGAGAAAAAGTAACACTAAAGATCACACTATAACACACTGGTTTCATTGTGAAGCATAGCAGTGGCAGCATCATGCTGTGAGGATCTCTGCAGGGACCCAATCAGCATTTGAAGCTTTTCGGTTTTCACGTTGTTAGAAATGTAAGAAAAAAAATCTGTTATCATTTAACTTTTGTGTGAAGTATGAACGGTGATGGTCTAGTTACATGAAATCCTTTTGAAATCTTTAAATTTTTGGCGAACCCCGGTCGAAATCATTCTCTTCCTAATCAGATATAAATGTTTACTACAGAGAACATAAGCTTTCTATAAAAACTAATTACAAGCAGACCAGCATTTACCTGCGCCACCAGGATGCCAATCACAACACCCAACTGGTGCAGCGTGCCGAAGGCTCCTCGGACAGCGGTCGGAGAGATCTCGCCGACGTACATGGGGGTCAGGCCAGTGCAGAGTCCGCAGAAAACACCGATGATAAACCGACCGATGATGACCATTTCAAAAGAACGGCTCAAAGACGACAGTCCCATCAGACCACCTCCCAACAGAGCTAGGACGTTTGCCATCACCATCGATTTTCGTCTAATGATTGAAGACAGAAAACAGACACAGATATGTCTGGATGGAAACTTAGAAAAATGACTTGTCTCTAAATAAATTAAAGTATGATCACAAAGAAAAACTCATTGATAAAAATATATTTATTACACACATAGAAAAATATTTTTTAGTGACCGTTTTCATTCATTTAAATTGTTATGGCCTACAGCTAACAAACACTATTTCTGCTACTCCAAAAAATAAATTATCATAGTAGGAAAACAATGACTGTCCATATAATAAACAATATATGTACTCAGTACTTGTATTCTGCAACTCTCTTTATTTCTCCAGTCTCTGGTACCTTAAGTTCAAGATGAAATGCAATGTTTACTTAATTCTGAATCGACATTGAAGCACTGAGCAACATCTCACTCCAGCTATGTGAGCTCCTGTTACTTTGCAGCTTGCCCTACTTAACATTGTCCTTCCACTTAACTTTCCAGCAATACATTTGGATACATTAATCTATGAACAGCCCGCTTCTAAAGCAATGATCTTTTTTAGATCACCTTTCATGCGGAGAATCAAGACTGTCCACGAGACAGATGTCAACTCAGCAGTTTCCCTCATAACTGTGGAGGCCATAATAAGGTTATTAAATAATATATCTGTATTTAAAATCCTTCATTAATGGATTTATGAAAGTGACATTCATAAATCATGAATTCATAAATGAATTAAACTTGTTTGTTTTACTGTCTGTACTATCTAATCAGGAGTGTTAAACTGAACCTGTATCCTGCAACTTTTAGATATATTCTTTGTTCAGTACACCTGAATTAAATGGCTGAATTACCTCCACATCATGCACTTAAGGGTTTGATCTGAATAGCTTCCTAACGTCAATGCAGTTTGCATAGGGACCTCCTGATGTCCTTAGCCACCAGTAGAAGAGTTGGGATGGATTTTACAACAGAGAGCTTCAGCCATTCACTGCATTTATGTAACTTTGGTCCCAGTTTAACCAGCATCAATCATGTGTGTTTTTGCCTTCAGCTTAGAAGCACCCTGCATCCTCTTCCAAGCTCCTTTCTAACTGCCAGCACTAATCCGATAGTGCTTATTATGGCGACCGCTGGCGAACTTCGCTCAGTCTTAATGTGTCCTAACTCCAGAGTCCTGCTAACAACCTGATTATTTAGTTCAGGTGTGTTAAAGCAGAGATACATCTAAAAAAAATCCAATACACCCGCTCTAAAGGACTGGAGATACAAGTGATCTAAATAAAAAAAAAATAAATAAACACTTAAAATCTATCACCCTGTGTGTAAAACATATAAATATATAATAATACATTCCAAGATGTCACATTTCAATATTTCAATTTATTGATATCCACCTATAAACACATTTCACTCTAAAAAAATAAATAAAGAGCAAAGATTTTCATCTTCTCACCTGCCAAACTTGTTAACCATGCTTCCAACAGAGAATGACCCAATCATGCCCCCCACACTGAAGATGGCCACAGCAAAGCTCCACACTATGGTGGTGGTTCCTGGGGAAAAAGGCTCCCCATAACGTTCACTAGATACATTCTGGAAAAAAACTCGTAATTTCTGGACAAAAAAAAAACAACAACAAAAAAAGTCATATTTTTGCAGCAAACATTTTTTAAAGTCTCCACATGGGGGCAGAGTAGACTTGAGCATCACTAATATGAATTGTTTGGCTACATAAGCAGTCTGTTCAACGATTATTATTCAGGTCCCAGTGACCAAGCTAGCATAAATGCTACCACATAGAGTGTAATAATAAAAGTTCTAAGTCTCACACACACACCTGCTCAGGTGCATTGATGACTCCTGTGTTGTATCCAAACTGCAGCGAACCAATCACAGCTGTCGAGACACAGTATAGGAGGTAGGGGGTAACCTTCTTCTTGGGCTGTTTGGATACAAAAACACAGAGCTTTATGACAGGCAGACATAGTAAGCTGAGGGAGCATGTGTACAAATGGCTCCCTGGGTTTCAATGCTGAATGTGTTCCGTTCCAGGCTAAAAACAAAGCTCTGGTTGTTTACACGAACACTGGTAATTACACACAATGAGGCTTTTCTGCAAATGCTCTCCCTCTTGTTTTCAGATCAGCACATTAGCAGCTGCAGACTAGGCTCTGAAAGCAGGTGTTACTGCGCTGCACGAGCCCCTGATTTGTGGCTCTGAGGTATTTCTCAGAAAAGGAGCTAAAGAGCCTCTGAGAACATAATTCCTTTGCCGATTTTTTTTTTTCTGCTGGCTCAGGAATTAAAGTAGCCTCAGCTTTTCATAACTGGCTAATTAACCTGCGAAGTACTGAGCTGTGACAAAGTATTTCCCCATTACAGAGTTGTTCTGTTCTGTTTGTTTTTTGTTTTTTCCAGGGTCTTCCTCTGATGTTTTAGCTCTTCCAATTAACTTTAATATCAGACTAAAATAACCCTGGTAACAAAAAACTTTTTTCTATCACTGCAATCAAATAATTAGGTCCTTCACAGGATTCTGGAGAACTTGACTCTAACCAAGAAGGTAATTAAGATTGATTTAGGTGTGTTGGACCAAGGAGATATCTAAAAGTTGAAGGAAACTGACCCCTCTCAGGACTAACCTGGTGCACTACCAGGTGCTAATAAACTGTCAGTCAAATAAATAAAATCACTGTATTGTATGCTGAGTTATTTAAAAAAAACTATACTGGAGGCTTTAAGCATCGACAGCATGTTGAAGTAAATGCTACAGTAAATTAATCAGATTAAAGCCTTTGATTAAAGGATTGAGCAGCAAACCCCCAAATCCGTCTTTTTTTTCCTTTAAGGTCCTTATGTGTCGACTTGTTGGCATGCTTTAGCTCTTTGCACTGAGGTATAACCCAATGATCTTGAGTTAAAAGCGAAAAGTTGCATGATGGGCATTCTTGAGGAATCAATGCTGGAGATCAAAATTAATCTCTCCATCCATACAGTAAGTATACTGTGCAGCTTGTAAAGTAGCAAACAACCCCCGATCATCACAGTGTTAACATCATGCTTCACTGTCTTATTACTCCAAAGAACATTTTCCAAATGTTGATTATAAAACTGTAGGAATGGGGATGATAAAATATTTTCTTTTTACAAGTACGATGGGTCTTTATGTTCTTTTTTAGCTTACTTTTTAGTTAGACTTTTTGACCTTGTAGCTCTCCCATAGATACAATATTTGCCCCAACCTCTTTTGTGTTACATTTTAACAAAATGATCTTAACCACTGTTCCATGTATTATGCTTTGGCAAAAACAGCTCTGAATGTGGTTTAGAAGTCTCAAAGGCCTTGTAATGCATTCCAGACTAATAAACATGAATAAATGTGGCATTGGTTGTTGATATTCTACAACTTAGGGCCAGATGTGTTGTTTTTAAGCTATTAAAGCCAAACTCATGTTGTCAGAAAGATACAGTGAACGAGGGGTGCAAATGATATGAAAATATATAAATGCATGACGAATACAAAAAATAAATGGAAATAAATAGGTTTGCAAGTAAAAATATAAATCAGAAATACATGCAAAGGAAAAATCCTGGAAAGGAGAAATGTTGAAACGATAGAAAATGGAGAGGAGCAAAGAGCAAACATGCTGAATCCAGTTCTAACACATAATATCCTGCAAGTAGAAAAAACAACTGCAAGTTAAGTAAAGCTGCAAACAACTGCTGCATGACTGAAGGGCTCCAGACCACTAGGGGAAGATGATCATCAACACATATCAATGCACTTTGCCTCTCCATGTTTCGTGTGATTGCAGCATTTCTTGTGTGTTGTGTGACTTTTTTTTAGCTTGCAGTACTTTTTTACTGCCTATTCATGTTATTGTAGGGGGTTTGCACCCCTTGGCCACAATAAAAAGGTCCTACTCAACTTGTTTTATGATTCTGCAGATCTGAAAGTGGTTAGACCAGATTTATTTGTTAAATCTGATCCTCCAAAAGATCATATTTTTTACAAAACACCATCTCTGATTGAATGGCTTTTACTGTAATAAATACAATTATCTTTTTCAAAATGTTCTCTGTTTTGGTTTTTTTGCCTCCGGTGTGAGAAATTTAAGGTGACAAAAAAGCAAAAACAGGAGAACTCTGAAATGTGGCGAATTATTTGGCATAGTTCTATACATAGTTGATAGGATAACAATTTTACATTGTATTACATTAAACATAGAGAGGAAGAACTGAATCCAGGTGTTCATGAAGTTGTGGTTTGAAATGTGCTTTTTTACAAAAAGTTTCACTTTTACTTTTTCATTTTTGACTTGCCACATGCCTTTCAAATCCCTGAGAACCCAATGGGTGGTGGGTCGAGTCCAACAGATAAAGTTTGCCAACCAAAAAACCTCATTAACGGACAGAAATAATTTTTTTTTCCGCTCTGTTCCCACTGCTGCTGACATAACACACACAAAAAAAGCTGACTCATTGTTAACATTGTTTTTTTTTAATTGGTTCCCATGCTCAAATTAAGACAAGTCGACCAAAATGAGCACAGAAGCCCTGTCCTCATGCCTTTCATCATATCTCTTTCTACGCAGATTACATAAATCCCTCCTTAAACAATAACACAGTTCACTCCATGACTTTTTTCAGAACAAACTGCCTCAAAGCGAAGCTCTGAACATATCCTGAAATAAAACAGTCTGTTCTTACTTGTTGTAGGCCACTTATCTCTTTTTTTTTTCTTTTTACTACAGAAGCTTCTGTTCTGTTCTTATTTTAAAAGCTGCATTACAGTAATAGGCTTTTTGGGTCATTATGTTTGCAGCTGCTTGTATCATATGGTTGTAGCTGATCGCAAAGCTGCAACTGACTCAGAGTGAGCTGGCAAAAAACAGGAAATCCTGAATTTTTCTTAAAATAATTTTCACATCATTGATAATTGAGAAGAAAGAAAACATCACCAGCGGCACTGATGATTTTCATGGCATTCCACACATTTTAAATGTCATACTCTGATGTTAAAGTAACATTAAATCTTGGATAATCTTTCACAGAAAAAAAAACAACGTAAAGAATAATGGAAATTAAACTTTTTTTATAGTGAACATACAGCTCAAAACGGGGGTTAAAATTTGAGTAAAACACTGTGGTGTCATATGATCATTCCACGGCTGGCTGAGGGGTTGTATCAACATGTTTCAGGGCTTGTTTTTGCACAGACATGCACTCATCAGAGTACACTGGTCTGTTTTCAGACATGAAATGAAGGTTAGCAACTAGGCATGTGATGTTGCACAACATCAGGATCCAACTCACATTAAAACTAGTTCAAACTATCCGGGAATATTTTACAAAAATAAAATATTTTCATTATGTGACGTGCATTATTAGCCTAAAAAAGGGGGGTATATTGAACCTGGACATAATCTGTAAAAGCCCCGCTTTTACTATTTATCTTCGGTTAACTCTCTATTTAATGTCATAGTGACATAATTTAGTCATCCAAAGCCACAGAGAAATACACCAGACCTTATTTTCTTAGTAACATTTAACTTCCCCATTTGTGTCGTCTTGCATCTAATTTTTACGTCAAATATGAAGCAAACATCTTAGGTAACATCCAAGCAAATGGAGCAACTGCTTACAAAAGACCAACCACATCCAAGCTTTGTAAAGGTGCAAGTTTTTATGTTTTTTTTTTACCCAGAATGCAAACTGTTTATTTGTTTCTTGATAAAGTGTATTTAGACACACCCTGGCTCATTCAGCAGGACACTGTTAGAAATGGCGTATCGGTATGTGATACAGAGGTTTCAAAAATGTCAGCCTCCAGACCACAAACCTTTCAGTTCCATTTGTAGGAAGTTCTTTAAAGAGATATATAAACTAGAACAATGTTACCCCAGTGTTACTTGCTGCTGCAGTTCAGCTGGCTAAGATGAAGCTACTATGAGAACTCTGGCTCACAAAAAAGTCATGTTTTTTTGTAAATATTTCTGTCAGTAAACCTATGGAGACTGCTAGGATCAACTGGTTATACTACTGTACTCAAGACCAGTAACATAAAAGAATGATACTCTGCACAGGTACATTGCAGCATAAAGTGGATTATCTGTAATTAATTGGTAGGTCTCAGTTTTTGGCAATTTTTGAGTCAATTCTTAAATAAAGAATGTAATGTCAAGGTCAAATCCAAATTCAAAACATGCTCTTCTGAAGTCAAGCCCAACATTTGAGTTCTGAACTTCTTTCTTTCATAATAGTTTCAAATACCTGGGAGTGGTATTTTGGAGCCACATGTTAGGCACACTACGGTTTGTTTCTCAACGCGTCCTTCTTGTTTCTTAACTAAAGTTAATGCTCAATGAATGAAGAAATGTAAGAGGTTAACACCTTTTCAATACCTCCTGTTTGACGAAAGATATCAAAAGTATCAAAAGTCTTTTTTTTAAGTGAAAAGGCTCGAGTCGAAGTGAAATCACAGATCACTAATATTAAAATCCTAGTTGAGTTTATAGTGTTTTGTGATTTCATCAAACTGGTTTTAAAGTAAGTAAACTTGTGACTCAAGTGCAAGTCATATGACTCTGGTCCACACCTCTATTAACTACGAATAGGTGTAATAACAAATATGAGCTTCAGTTGAAATGAATGCAGCAGTATTGTTTTATATAAAAGCACCAAGATCATGTAAATCAGGTTGTTTTCTTACATCTTTTGGGCAATTATCACAAAGGGCTGCAATCATTGTGTTTTTTTTTTTTATCATACTTTAAGAATACCATGCTGATATTTAAAAATATGTCTAATACAAGCTGCATGCAATTGGTCTCTTTTTCCTTCACTTTGCTAACCTTCTACTCCACCCTCTTCCCATTTCTCTATTAAACAAAATGCAGGACACTAAAGGATGCACAAGTCCGAACTCGCTCCCCCCAACAATCCTGCCTTACTTTTTTTTTCTCTCCTCTCTTAGTCATCTCCTGAAGTGCTAAACTCTTATCCGGAGTTCCTCAGTGGAAAAATACAGAGGTTTTGGAATCTGAAGATCTGCTACCCAGTTCTATAAGCTCCAACAGTATTGTCTAGATCTCTCTTGAATAGATGCTATTAAATTCTAGTTTAATACAAAGTAGGAAATAAGTGGGGTTTTTTTTACCCTGTCGTCCTCCAGCTGCTGCATCTTGAACTGTGCTCCTTGATAAAAGTTGAAATGATGACCTCTGGGACTCCTGAGTTAGGTGTCTCTAATTCCTTAATGAATTAACTTTTCTTGAAAGACCGTCTCCAGGACAACCTGAAAATTGAATATGAACAAAAAAAAATGTTCAGAGAAGTCATTAAAGAAAAACAAAAACAAACAAAAAAATCGTTAAATCAATTTTGAGAAGTTCATCTATTACCACAGAGCACCACGCGCCTAATGGACCGGGATGATTGATGCAGCAGTCAAACACCCAAACTTTAACTCCTCCCTCCTCTTCCGTTTTGACTCTCCTTCTCAGCTCTACCGGTTTATGAAACCATAAAAACTGTACCTCTTTACATATTTTCCGTCGAAACTTTAATTTATCAAAATAACAATATTATATAATCTTCACGGTGTGATCTTCCTTTAGATTAACGTTTATTCTATTTTATTAAGGCTAGAAACATTATTTTATAATAAAAATATAAATAAATAGAAAAAAGAGAGATTCAACAAATAGGTTATTGTTTAATATGATGCTCCAATTGTACTGCTCTAACTCTTCCTGTCTGTGTGGGTTTTATACCAAGTACCACATGCTTAACAGCTCGTCGCGTCTGGTTTCTCACACATGGCATCACTATCATGATGCGCTTCCGCCCACAATTGAAAAAAAAATGCATACGTGCTTCGGCAAACGTACAATACGCAAATTAGGTAAAAGATGGGGTGGCGGCAAAATGAAACGTTGCCGGGTGAATAGAGGCTCTGTCCGGCTGCTGGTGGCCCCGATGCCGCCCACCGTGGCAGCAGCAACAAAGGCTGCGCGCCCACAGGTCAGACCCAAAGCCTGGTCATGCAGAAATCATGAGATCGGCTCAGTGGGAGGTAAAGGAACGGGTTCCCTTCTAATTCTTCTCCTGATATAATCTGTACAGTCGCCTAAAACTCATTTAGTAAATTCCTTAACAGAAAAATACAAAAACAAAACAATAATATAAGTCGTGTTTTTATTTTCTTACTGTCTTCCTAAATCTTTTCTTTTCTGGTATAAAGCATGATGTAAATTTAAAAATGTATATGTCTTATTTGAGCTTAAATGTTTTCTACAGAGAACTGCAACAAGCATTTGTTCACTTTACTGCCTGTTTTTAATCATGCTTTTATTTTTTTTTTTTACTTGATTTTTATTCTGCTTTTACTTTCCTTCTATGTTATTGTTTAATTCAAGAACTGCCTTAGCACTGAACTCTGCATTTTGTTTGTGCGTGGAAGCTTTAGGAGGAAAAGACAAATACGGAGAGACAATATGTAGGATAAAAAGAAAAAAAATTATAATAAAGGGTCAAACATTTCAATGGAGCAGGTATTGCACAAAAAGAGGTGAAGAAAAGTCTATAGGCAGGATGGAGTGGGGAGACTGATTTAACCCTCAATAGTGGGTCTCAATGATGCAATCATATACACATTTCCCACTGGCCGAAAAACCTGTTTAACCCCGGGAACCATCGGCTTTTAATGGCAGTGGGAAGAGCTCACTGACCCATTTAAAACCGTGTCAAAGACCTGGGTTATAACCACCTTCACATCAGCCGTACGAACCCGCTAATTTAAGTGATAAAATGAGTGCAACGTACAGGCGTCAACACATCAAAACCAGCTGCGTCTGAGTATATATTCTGTCTCTGACCCATTTGGCAGTTCCATAACACAGCATCAAGGCAGTGGGTGATTAGAAAGGTGGAGAAAACCACAACACACCTGGAGTAAGGCTGATCTAATTGGCTTTAGCCATTTTTGACAATAAAGAATAAAATAAAACTCTAACTCAACTAAGGGTTGCATTTATGAGCCTGAGGCAACGTCTCGAAGGAGGGCAAAGAGGTCTCTGACAGGGCTAAGGTCAGAAACTAAAAGGATGCTTTACTATGGAGGTAAAAAAAATCACTGACAGCCCAAGTGGCAGGGCAATATATGGACATCTATTGGTCTGAGTAATACTCTGCAGCAGTGCCACACAGAAGCTTCTGCAAGTCAATTGTTTAATGCTTGCAAGACATCAAATGAGGGTATAGACAACTCCAAAAGTGTTCTGAGATCAGGAAGAACCACAATATACAGAGACAGAAAGAAGGGTGATTACACAGGAATAAGACCAGTTTCAATTCAGTACGAATTAAACTAATAACTGACTGATGTGGCGGCAGGATGAAACTCACAGAGACACAGAATTAAAGGCCTGCAGACATGGCCTTCTAGGCTTTGATGGCGGACGAGTCTCAATAATGTGGATATCCGTCACAAGATCATCCAAAAGAGTCGACTGGCAAAGGCCAGAGCTTTTGAGTGGGAGATTTGATACAGATTTCTACTGGTTGTTTTTAAAAAATAATTTTTGTATTTTTAATAACTTTATTTATTTATATTTTTGCCTTTTATTAGTTAGGCTATTTTATACTGATTTCTGTGTTTTCTCATATTCCCGAAGAAACCAAATATAGCCTATAAAATAACAGGATTTTAGTAAAAAAAAAAAAAAAAAAGGGAAATAAAAGGATGAATAAAGAGAGAGAAATAATTAAGCTGACTGGAAGCCAAGCATTTCTTATGCAAAGCGGGATCCACCAGGAGATTGACCTTCCTGGTGGCCCTCAGATGAACAGACAATGACCTCAGCAGGGGTGTAGGTCCATTTCCACTCTCTAATGATTGTCATAGTCTTGTGTAAATTGGGAACACAGAGAAGAGGAACATTGCACTTAAGAGTTTTACTGGGCCAGTTCAGAGTTGCAAAATACTGTCCCGTTTACCTTTTGGTGTTAAGCTGTGTTAAGGATAAATAAAACCGCAGGGGTACAGGAGTGTGTCAGGTACACAGGCGGAAGTTGAATTATTTCAGCTGTGTCTTTTGACACTTTAATGAACTGTTGTTACCTACGCTAAGGAAGTTATATTTTTAGTGGTGTTTGTGTCTTAGTTTGTCTGTCTGTCTACAGGATAACTGAAAAGTTTTCTTCGGATTTTAATTAGATTTTTACCAATTGAGCACCTCAGTCCAAGGAACGACCCATTAAATGTTGGTGATGATGCACATTATAATCCAGATGCAGGAATTTTTTCTACTAAATATTTGACAACAAAGAGATTTACACCACAGATTGTTACTAAATGGTTTTCATACATACTAGATAAAAAATGGGTTTACCTCTAATGCATGGTAGTGGAATGAGGAAATGAATGGATGAACTGACCAGGAGCTGTTAGGTTGCAAGGTTTTAGAGATTTGTAAAAAAAACAAAACATGAGCCTAAGGAACAGTCATATAAAACCAACAGTTCAATACCACAGATCAGCTCAAATTTCTTTTGAACACCGTTGTTTGAAAAGTAGAAAGACTGAAGGTTTGGTATATAAATACTTAAATACAGACTAGAAACTGGTGCTCAGTAGGAAGCTGAAAAATAGCTTCTGTGGTACTCTGCAGCAGTCTCAGCAGAGACTCCCAGACTCAGGTTGTACCAATAGTTGTGGTACAAGAGTGCACAAAGTGAGATCCTTAAAGACATGCTTGATTGGGTTTGATATGGAGGAGCTTTACCGACCTGATGAACAACCTTTGAGTTACATTGGAGTAGATATTATGCTGCAGCTTTTCTCATATAACACCAGATGACCTTTGATTGGTCAGAAACATAAACAAACTCCTAAACCTAGCGGAAAATGTGCTCGGAAGAACTGAGGATGTTTTAGATGAAATATTTGGGTAATAGACAAGAATACTTCAGATTATTTGAACTTTCACCACAGGATAAAATTATGAAAATTAAAATAGAAAATGTAAGAGCAGGAAACCCAAAAGGTGACTTGAGTTATCTTACGTCTTCACAATGCACATTCAAAAAATGTAGTGTTATTATGATTTTAGTATATCATGCAAACCTAATTCTATTTATCTAGTTATTATAAACGCGTTCATTTGTCAGAAGCTGTGGATAAGATAAAGCCAACAAAAGACTCCTTTGGGTTTTTTCTTTTCCTGACAAAAAACAACAGCCTTTTGATTATGTCCTATGAGGTTGTTGTCCTCCTCAAGTAATGCTTCCATATTAATATAGTTAATATTTAGTTTTTTGTCGCTGCAGACAAAAAACTTTTTTGACAAATGCATGTTCTGTGATTGCCAGCTAACAAAGTTTAATTTTTCTTTAAGATACAAGACAAGATTTTATTGCATGTATCATCTGTGTTTAGTGCTCTTTAAAAGAATAAAAGGAACCTTTATAGAAATCCAGTTATGATTCAGTGGAAAGAAATAGAATGAGAGTAATGTTAAGAAACTGAATATCAAAATTAATATATGGACAAAAGTGGTTAGTTTTGCATTGAGTGTGAATTTAAATCATAAAAATGCATTGCATTTGTTAAATGAGAAGTTATTTCTACAGGTTTACAGGTTCGTCATCTTAAAAGGAAACTCCTCCACACTCGTAAAAAGGAACTAAACACAGCACAAGCGGATGTTCACATCCTTGTTTATCAGCTGTGGTTAAAAAATGTATCATTAGAATCCAAAAACATACCTAACTCCCCAAACACATCAGCTAAATTCTAACCCAATACAGCAGAATCTGCTTCGGTGATCTGACTCAAATCATTTAATAAAACATGTGCGGTGAGCATGCTTAGAAACACAGGAAGAGATTAAGAAAGGGAGGAAATGAAGAGATAAAACCTGCCAATGTGTGTCTCATCTTTTCGAAGGATATATCATGACATACAATCATTTCCTGTAGTTGTAGCAGAACTTCTTTGTGACCTAGACTCACCTCAAACTTTGACAAAATATAATATTTTGGCTATGGACTGTTACATTTTTTTTTAAATCAGAAGTTTTGGTTCCTTTCTCATTTTATGTTGAAGTATCTAGTGTTAAATCTTCCCAGTCTATTTATGTTTATTTACTTTTGCTTTCCCTAAACTAGGTTCAAATGAACTTACTGTATTATGTAGACCAATTAAAAATTGATTTATGCATCTAGATGAGGACAACATGTAGCTGAGGTTCAGACCAAGCATTTTGAACAACATTTAAGTTGAACCAGACGGGCTAGCCTTAGTTTTTCAGGAACTGCTGATGTATTAGGATTACACACACATCTGTCAGGTTTCCACAGAATTGCCCAAAATACAGAAAATAGATGTGAAACAACAGTTGTGTGGATGACAAAGACTTGGTAGTGTTAAATGTTGGAAGAAACTAGGTAGACTGCTTAAGAAGTTTATTTTACAACCAAGACATAGCCCTACAGAACAGCATCATTGCGTGAGTGTGAGCCCAACTATTTCTAACCGGTATCTCTCAACCTCCTCCATAAGCTAGGGCTCCTCTTGTGTCTGGCTCCAGGGTGGGGCTCCTGTTTGCCTTACCAGACAGGAGTCTCTTGCCTCATTGCGCCTCATCCAAGCATTGAAATCCCTTCAACACATTAAGGTTTGTGGTTGCAATTGAAGCGGAGTACTTTCCTCATTTCATTTAACTTATATTGTTCATCTGTTTTCTAGATTTGATTGTGCATATAGAAAACTTTGGAGTGATAAGAAAGTTGTTTGTGAATTTGTTTTATGACTAAATTTGTCTTGACCTTTCAGCCACTAATTTCACTAATGGACATTTGTTGACACATTGCTCAGAAAATTTCTGTCACCTACATTTGAATCACTGTGGATGAAAATGAATAACTTTACTAATCTGTATTCTGCTTAAAAGCGCCGTCTTCAATCTGTAGTCTGCAATCAGACCCATAAGGAAAATAATGTTTCAGCCTGTGCAAACACTCTTTCTACACACACACACACACACACCCACCCACACACACACACACACACACATATAAATACATATATATACATGTACAGCTTGGATGATTCCTTGCTTGAATCAGATGTGTTATGTCTGTGCATTTCCACACAGTCTCATTTTGATACAAGGTGTAACAGCTGTGGTTTCTCCCAGATTTCAATAGATCTGGGTATTGCATAAAATCTACATTAAGCAATCATCAAGCCAATATTTAAGACATGTTTGATAATCCATCTGCAACTTTAATTCAAATCATCAAACGGCACTAATAGTTGTTCTTCTTTTTTCCTTTTTAGAAAAAATAAAATAGTGATAAATGAGTTTAAAATCAGCAAATTAAATGATTTGACACGTTGGAATATTTATGCTGAGATCTACAGACCTTTATGTCATTGTCCAGGATATGACTAAGAGTAAAATAGATTGTTATGTAATGCTTTTATGAAAATGTATGCTGTTATATGAAGATATAGAAATACATTCATTTCAAAATGCAACTAAAAGTTTCCCATTGCTTCACTTTTCTGTTTAGAGAGAACACTCCGTTAAATAAAATAATTAGAAAAGTACTGGAATGGTGTTTGTTTATCATGACTAATGTGAACAATATCCATCTGTTTAATACACTTATATTTGTCTTTCCTGAACTGCCTGCTTTCTTTTTGATACAAGGTTGCCACCGTGTGGCCAAACATGGAACTACAACCAAACTTAGAGCTCCTGTCATTGCTCATCAGGTCTGAGCTACAGTTTTTAAAGTTTCTTTTCTCTGGGACCTCTTTCAAGAATGTCATGAGGGTAGTGACCTTACCTTTCCTATTGTGTAGAAGTATGGGTAAATAGCTACAACAGCACATTTCAGAAAAAAAGCAATATGAATAATACGTAATGCCTTAGACAACGTAGCCCCTTTAAAAAAAAAAATCTTAAAAAACAGAAACCTGGCTCCTTGGTTTAATACAGAGCTGTGTACTTTGAAGCAAAATGCTAGGAAGCTGGAGAGAAAATGGCGCTCTACATGCCTACAGGAATCTTATGTAATCTGGAAAAACAGTTTACTGCTGTATAAAATGACTCTTCGTAAAGCAAGAGCAGCATATTTCTCCTCATT
>JAUZNJ010040178.1:0-10457 GCA_034780135.1 Jordanella pulchra | reverse complement strand
GCATGTAGCAACAGTGGAGAGGAAAAACTCCCTTTTAACAGGAAGAAACCTCCAGCAGAACCAGGCTTAGTATGAGCGGCCATCTGCCGAGGCCGACCGGGGTTCAAGGGTACAGAAGCAATTAACAAATCTTTAAAAAGTTTTAGCATGGATTGAAAAGAATGGCTTTCGATCATTAAAGGCAAATACCCCCATTTTAGAAAATTTCTACTTATTTTTAGATCTGTTTTTGCACTTGGTTTGGTCCTGAAACGTCAGACCTTAGTGTATTACAGCATTTCGATGTTATTTTCTTTTAAAGTACCCAAATCAAATGACTGAATTACCTCCTTGGTATGAAGTCATGCCCCAAATCACTCTGCTAATGACCTACTTATGTTGATTCAGGTGTGTTGATAAAAGACAGTTCTAAAAGTAGCCGAAAAACCCTAGTGGAATGAAGTTTGAGGATGCTGCCTTGAATTTAAATCGTGAATATTGATGTTCATCTACATGATCTGGCACCATGTAAAAAGACAACGCATCATCAATCGCATGAACTTTTCAAATAAACACATTAAGTATTTGCCCTTATGCCATGGAAAACGTTTTTGGTATATACTCGTTTATCTGCTAGTAATTAAGTAATTAAGATTAATAATGGTGCCAAATGTTATACGGTGAAGTACAAAACATTCGGCATTGTAATATTTGATGTAATAAGGAAATGTAAAAAATATTCACGTATTAGGAGTGTCTAAGCATCAGTTTCAAAGGCCACAGAGCTCTGAAGTTTCCTCTCATTGCAGAAGGATGGTGGGAAGGACAGTGTCATAATGGACGCCACTCGCCTGACCCACATGCAGAAAACACACAGGAGATCTAGAAATTAGGTAAATTTATTTTATTGATGCACAGATCAATAGATGGTAAGGTGTGAGGAAAAAGGTAGGAATGCTGGAGCCAGGGTGCTTCTTAAGAGAGGAGGGGGGCGTGGTCCAGGTCTGATCGGTGAAGTAGTCAAGGATAGGCCGAGGGAGGACTCGTCGGACGGCGGGCAGGAGATCAGCTGAGGAGCGTGACTTCTCCAGATGATGGGGGGAAATTCCGGATGAGAGTTGAAACAAAGAATCCTTGGAATTGGTCAGAGATCTTGGACAAATCTGCAGGAGGTTAGAGATCACAAACTCGAGTTAGCTGGAAGCTCCAGGAAATTCTCAGAACACAAGGCTCAGAGGGGCTCAATGTACCCTAATAGGCAAACACTCAGGCTCCTGGGAGATGGCCGTCCGCTCTTCTTATGCTGGCGTTGATGAGGCCGATAATGCACAGGTGTGCGCGAGCCGCCCTCCTCCAGAAACCTCCTCATGGCTCCTCCTGGTGGACAAAACCCCTCCCTACAGGTCTCAAAAAACTCCAGCATCCAACAGACAGAAAACAACACGACTTTTACTGAAGTTAACTACAAGGAGACATCGAGACGGTGTAGAACAAAAGTGCTGCAAATATCTAGGATTTAATATGAATTGAAGGCGTCCAAGAGAAGAATCACAGATGATCAAGACAGCAAAAGCAACACAAGTAATAAAAGCTATATATACAAAAATAAAATAACTGGTTAATATCATTCTATATCAAGGAATTAAATAAGTAATATGTATTTGTAAAGCCAGATGTTGGTAGTAAGTAGTTACATTTAATCAATTATATTTACTTTAGTAACAAAAAAAAGACTTTTAGGAGTAGTTTTACTCCTCCACACTTTTTACTTTTAATTAAAAGTTAAAAACAATGTTATCTTAAAAAAATATTGCTACTCTTACTTGAATAAAATGTTTGGCTGCTCCATTCAGCATAAACTGCTTGTTTTAAAAAGTAGTGCTCCAGACAATGACACACATTTAAAGTTTATGTCAAAAATAGTGTTTCTTTTTACAGTAAGGAATAAAGATTTTCACTGGAGGGACTGGTTTGATAAGTTATATGTAAAAAAATAATTAGTTTTAAAAATTGTTTCTTCTGCCAGGATTTCTTATTCTTCAATAAGATTATATATATTTTTAAACATTTTATTATAGTCTTCAAAGTACCATAATTTGCTCATCCTGGCAAAGTGCGGGGCACAGACACTGGTGGTGGAGTAAGTCAGAGGATAAGAGGGTCTAAGAATAGTCTAAGAGTGATGGCAGAGACGGGGCAGATGTGGGTCAAACTTACGCTTAATGGGGAACCTGGGCCTTCATCTTAATGAAGAGCGTCTTGAGAAACAATTGGCTTCAGAGGGAGGTGCGGTCCATTGTTGATTAGCAGAAGCTTGAGTGAGGAACTTTAGCAGGTGTTCCAGGTGAGGCTGATAAAGACTCTTCCAGATTGAATTTCCGCTTCATATCATAACAGCTCATGTCTAATTGAATTTTTTGTTAAATAGAAATGTCTTTAGCAGGTTAAAATAATCCACGTAATTCAAACTTTGTAAGAAAGTAGACGGTGTGTTTTACAGCTGGGGTGCAACAGCTTGACACCTAAAAGCAATTTGGAGAATCCTTTAAACGTTATGATTTGATGCCCTCAAACTATGACAAGAGAAATAACTTTGGATCAAATCAGATATACATAAGTGAGCCTGACTGTGTAAAGCTCTGAAAGTGAAAGCTATATTTTTTAAATGAATTCTCAATCCAATAGACAGACATTGCCTATTAGACTGACTTTAAACCACTTTAAAACAGAGTTTATATGGTTACTTCTGTTTAATCAAGTTTGTAATCTTGAATCTTCTATTTGAAGATGAGCAAGCCAGTCTTCTCATTAAAAAAAAACAATTAAATAGACCATTACAATAATCCAATTCAATAGAGACAAAACATGTATTATCATCTAAAATTCACTTTAAAAGTTAGGAGATGTTTCTCAAATGGAAAAAGCAGGTCTTTACAATGTAAGGGATGCTCCAAGAAGAAAAATAGTGACACCTTAATCCCCGAGGCTACCACCCCCCCATGTGAGTGTTAAAACACCAAGTTGTCTATAATGATGATATGCAATAAGAATGATAATTTTTTGCTGAGTTTATCTGTGAGTAGTTATTGTTTAATCATTGCTTAATGTTTGTTAAGCAGCTGAACAAACAAAGGAGTTGAACTCAGGAGCATCTGAGACTCTTTCATGCATTAAACAAAAGGTGAAAAATAAACAGGGGTGTATTTGGTGTTGTTTTATAAGCTAATAATGAAAACCAGATTAATAATCATCAATGAATGAGACCTTACACAGCTTTTAGTATCGATAGATTACGAAAAAATGAGTCCAATATAACAGAGGCAGCAAAACTTCAATAAATAGACAAATACAACAAACTGTGTGCCTGAACAGGTCTGACTTTCTTTGAGGATTTTCATAATGAGCTGTCAGTCATTCCTCACTGCCCAACAACTTTCATCTGCCCTGATTCCCTCCAACCTCCCCCATTTATCACTCCTTTCTCTCTACTGTGACGTACTCCTCTGACGCCCAGTGTCGTTTATCACGTCAGGTGGAATAGAGTTTCTCTAGCTGTCAATTTAGGAAATGGAGTGACGAGTGGGGCCCCGGGGACCCCTCACTAATCTCAAACCGCTGTGTTACAAAATATGATGCATATCTGTAGAATGCGGTTACATTCAAATTCAGAGGAGCCATCAGTACTTGTTCCCAAATTTCACCCTCTCAGTAAAACTCTTATCTCAATGTTACACAAACAGCTTGTTTTACAACTTCCTGATGTAAATGAAGACTTAAAGTAAGAAGCCTACCTTTCCATACTTAAATGCCCATCCACCTCTTGCATGCTCAGGCTGTAAAGCAGAAGGGTTTCTGTGCTATGCAGTCGTGTATTCAATAGGGAAAAGAAATCATAGTTACATGACAGATGTGGCAGATGAGCAGCGCATGAGACCTCTGCTCACAAGCTACTCTCTACTGAGACCTCTGCAAGGGTGTGCACTTATTTTTTCTCAAAGAGCCACATCAGCAACTGTGACTGTCGAAGGTCTGAACCATTGTCTGCAATCAGTATTTATCATTTAACAAACTGTACTGTTATGTTTTACTGTTTTCTTTGTAGACTTTACAACAGCAAATTTCAGCCACCATAATGAAACATATTGTTTTATAATCACCTGTCCCCACTGGTCATAAAAATGTCTTTTTTTAAATTCAGTTGTTTAGTTATTAATCTTAATGTTAAATCACAGTAATCAAAAACAACTATTACTGCTGTCAAACAAAAAAACATTGAATAAAGAAAAGCAATCTATAATTTGGTCTGCCGTAAATCATCTTGTTAAAACTGTAACCAACACTAGAGTACAAAGAAATGTGTGGGGTGGGAGGTTTGGGTTTGTTGTAGTTTTTATTATTCACAAATTGGAAAACTGAATCAACAATCAAGATGTATTCAAAATAACAAAATTTTAATTGTCAGCTCTACGTGTCAACGAAAAATCATAAGGAAAATGAATATTGGTCTCAGTTTGAAAAACTCAATTGTTGTTGTCCAAAGCAAAGCAACCTCTCAAAAAACACTTTACAACAGGGACATGAAAAATGGTTTATGGATTCCAAAAGGGAAATTAAAGATTGTTTTAACTCTTATTGGGGTTTCTCGTAATAGTTGTTTTATATGTTGATAGCTGTTGGCAGGATCTCCTCAAGTGATCTGTAGTGCACCATATTTTGAGAAGACATTGTGTTGTTGTTCAGCTGTCTTGAACACTAATCTTCGTCACTTTATGAAGATTCCTTCTGTGTGAAATCATCTCCAGAGGTTCTAAGGGAGCTCAGCGACCACACTTAGCCTTGTTTATCAGGTTGTTGCTCTTCCTTCAATGATTTACTCTGATGCTGTTATCCTTACAAGTCAAACTGATGACAGCGGTTAAAAAAACAAAATCTAATAACTAAATATTTTATTATAATTCTTTTTGTTTTTAATCCAATTGTTTACATTTAAAAAACGAATTCAACAAGCAAGTCTGTTTTTACCAAAATTCACAATTTTTACAATTGTAAATGAACAATCAGAATAATGTCCTCAATGAAAACTTTAGATTCTATAAGTCATTTTTAAGCAAAAATTCAAATGAAAATCTTTTCGGAGTTAAACATATCTGCTTAAATTCTACACCCTTCTGACCATAAATACATAAGTAAACAATGTGATTTGCATGGTGCCATGCATATTGACACATTTCAGAAGCCGCACTGTTGTGAATCTATCTTCTTGTGGTAATAGCTGTTCTATTGACCGGCTATTTGTAATCACCCTTGTGGTTTAAAGGGGTTGAGGGGTCAGAGGTTACTGGAGATTAGGACACTAGGGGCTGTAGCAAAATGTGCGCCACACTTTAGTCCTCATTTTTCATGCCAGAGGTTGATATCACACATTCATCTTAGTTAGTGGGTTAGTTTCTGTCAATGGACCTCTTTAACAGTAATGTTTCCTTGTGAATAGTTTTTCTGAAACCAGTAGAAAATATTTATGCTTACCTCAGTTTTTTTAGAGTATGATGGCATGTTGCTTAAATTTCTTCCCATTTTGAGAATAAATTACCTTTTCAAGTCAAAGTCAAACCATACAGTACTTCCTTAGACTGGGTAGTAACAGGGACTGCTCACCCTCATCCACATCTGCGTTCCTCTAACTCTCCAGTGAAGAAAGGTGCAATCAAATGGCAAACAAAACAAATGAGATTTCCCTACATTAGGAAAACGTCTAATCGCATTTCCCATGTTGTTTCCCTGTGTGCTGAACCTTGTTGAAACTGGAGCCGAAGAGGAACCATCAGGTCACAGTGCAGCTCGATGCGGGCCCCTGTGCCGTTAGCTCTGCATACAGAGACATTTGCTTTCACTGATACATCTCATTTAGTGCATCTGCAAACAACATTACAGGTGGAAAAGCTTTAGGAGATCTCTCGCAAATATTAATCCAATTTGTGTTAAAGTCCGATCCCAGTGTTTTCCACGGCACTCATGAAATTAGATGCAACACAAACATTTCCAAGGACTTCAGCAGACATGCTAGGAATCAGTCATTCCAAGCCAGATTCAGAGGGAGGATAAAAGATGGTGAATGTAAAAATGGGACTTATTACATGTAAATAAGACACTATATATGTAGTCTAAGGGGAAAGAAAGAGAAACCACAAATCTGTTAGATTTAAAACCACAATATTACTTATCTTTATAATCATTATACTTTTCAGAAAAATTGTATAAGATGTAAATGAGGGTTTGAAATCAATATCACTGTATCTTTTTATATAATCATCATACCTGAGTTTCTAAATCATATTAGTCACAATGGTGTGTTTAGCAACAAGTTAGATTTTCAAATTTAGAAGGTAATCTATCAAAATAAATCTCAACTAAACTTTCTTCCTCAGAGAGACGTTTTTTTGGTAGTTTTCTTTTATTGAATACTATGATAGGACAGTAAAAAAAAAAAATATTTTACATAAATGCGCTTTAACATAAAAGAGCTTTAACTTTCACAGAAATTTGTTCCAAAGAAAAAAAAATCATGTTAATTACCCAATTGCAGGAAGTTAAATACTACCCTCTAGTGGGCTTTAGGGTACTGTCAGATGTTTATTCCAAAGTGGAAAAAATGGCTTATGTACGACTACAATACAGTAACCTATGATGTTCTATAAATCTGTAAGTAATATGATCATCAAAAAGGTTATTAGGTTAGTTTGCAGAATTTCTGGGTCCCAGTCGTCAGCAGTATACAGGGCCTTTTGTTCCATTAAAACTGTGATTTGTTACTGTATTTATTTGATGCTTTTTACCAGCAACTTGGGAGCACATGTCTAAAACTGAGTCAAAACCTAGTGAGACAGAAGTGGGGAAAGACAATAAACTAGCCACTGCTGCAATGGTGTCTGTCAACACTCCAAGGCTAAAAGGAAACTTGGACATTGAGAGACTGTTTTTTAGAATCCTATTTGGCCCTAAAAGAAAAACAAAAACTCACATATAGCAAGGCACTAAGTGAGAAAACAAAACTTTGTAACCAAGCAATGTGTTTAGTGAAAACAAAATTTTTTCTGGAACCAGATCTAATTAGTTGCTTCTGAATCACCTGATTTCTTCCTGCCCCTAACAACACTCTACTGGTGAGCGTAGCAGAGTATCACACAACAGGTTTGACAGAACACAAAGTAAAAACAGCAACGTAGCTGATGAATTCACTGAGAGCAGTAATGCCCACTGAGTCCCAAGTATCTTGATCAGTATCCAACTGATCTGGGAAATATGTTCATCAGCCGAGTAGGACAAATATAATACCGAGAATCCTTTGCATAAATTGGACAGTATTTAAAAAAAAAAACACACATTCTACTTTCAGCGCAACGTCCCCTGAGAGAAATCCCTCACAGGTAAAAATCACAAGATGTAAGCCACTTCCCATCGATTCCACAGTCCTAGCAACATGCAGTGTAAGCTCAGACAGCCTGTGATCTCAGCAGATTGCCTTGTGTAATATGAAAAGCCAAAGTGATCTTCAATAGGGAAGAATAACTATTACCAAAGACAAAAAAAATAAAGCTGGAAATGTAAGGTTCTCAACTAACAGTCATTGTGTTGGAATAACTCCTTTAGATGAGAAATATTGCCACCATATGACGTTAGAAATGATTTGGACTCATAGTACAATTCAATTATCCTAGATTTCTTTCTTCCTTTTCCATAGTTATCTGAGATATTTCTTTAGCAGTTTAACTATCAAATGATTTACACCATCCAGTCACCATCACTGCCTGGTTTTAGCATTCTCCTCCATGGTCACATTCAATTAGCCATCCCCTAAACACTTTTTCTCATCAGGCTACCCATAATCTACCCATCGCATCTTGATTTAGTGAATAAATCACACTCGGCATGTTTTTCTTTTTTTCCCCCAGACTCCTCCTGTCCTCCAGTCCAGTCTCCCTCAGTCTCTTAAACTCTGTCCAGAGTTTCTACGGTGACAGTCTCCGCCAGGGCTCCTCATTGGACGTGGCAGGCGGCAATTTGCATGCCAGACTATTTCTCTTCATCATTGGGCCTCTTTCTCGCGCTCTCTTTAAGCGTGTCTCGCTCTCTCCTTCCCTATGCTGGAAGAATAGAGAATAACTCAGCAACTGACGGCAGACAGCATGCACGTCCTTGTCCTACAAGGTTACGAATCCATTTCATCTGTGCAAGAGAGGAGTGACTTAAAATAAATGATGGCCGGACATTTATTGCATTCTGGGGGTGAAGGAGGGATTGGAGAGGAGAGAGGCGCAAGCTGTGGCATAATACCCTCTACATACTTGCGGCTGCTACATAAACAGGCTGGCCCAGTTTGAGGTGGGTTAATAAAGGAGTTCCTACTATAGTCGGTACCAAAGGCATTCACCCACACCAATATCTTTATGGGCCTTGCTTTGTGTTATGGTTCAGGTAGGAGTTCCTTCCTTTTGAAATAAGGGTCCGAGCCAGCTCATGATGATCAACACAACAGAAACCCCCCATCACACAAACTTTATACTTAGAGAAGTAGTGATCTCCTGGAAACTACCAAACCCAAACTTATCTATCACATAACCAGACTGCCTTACACCACTATATCTGCCACTTTACATTGCACTTGCTGATGAATGGCTTGGATGCAGCTGTTCTACCATGGAAACATATGCACTGCTTATGAGCTCATAGACCACCTGAGGTTTTGACGTCTTTAGTTTTTGACTCTGCAGAAAGTTGGCGACCTCTGTGCATTATGCACATCAGCACCGCTGCCTTTGCTCCATGGGTTTATGTGGCCTACCACTTCATGGCTTAGCTGCTGTCATTTCTAATCTCATCTATTTTGTTATAACACTGACAGATGATGGGGGAATATTTAAAAATTACACAACTGGACTTCCTGCCTCAAGTGGAGGAATTCAAGTATCTTGGGGTCTTGTACACGAGTGAGGGGAGAATGGAGCGAGACATCAATAGATATTGCATTGCATTGCTGCAATGATGTGTTCTGGTGAAGAGAGAGCTGAGTAAAAAGGTGAAGCTCTCGATTTACCAGTCAGCCTATGTTCCTACCCTCACCTATGGCCATGAAATCTGGATCATCACCAAAAGAACGAGATCCCGGATACAAGCAACCGAAAGTGGCTGGGCTCTCCCTTAGAGATAGGGTTAGGAGCTCTGTCATTTGGGAGAGGCTCGGAGTAGAGCCGCTTCTCCTTCACATCGAGAGGGGTCAGTTGATGTGGCTCGGACATCTTTTTCGGATACCCCCAGGACGCCTCCCTCGGGATGTGTTCTAGGCACGTCCCACCAGTTGGAGGAAGACGACCCAGGACACGTTGGAGGGATTATGTCTCCAGGCTAGCCTGGGATTACTTTGGGCTTCCCCCAGCAGAGCTGGAAGAGGTGTCTGCGGAGAGGGAAGTCTGGAAGTCTCTGCTGAGACTGCTGCCCCCATGACCCGGTTCCAGATTAGGTGGGAGACGAGGAGTATGAGTTCAAGTACAACTGGTCTTGTTGCACAGGTGTCCTTTCCAGTCATACAATAGTACCAGCCTGTAATTCACTGAGCTCTAATCCTTTCATAAATGTTTGTAAAAATAGTCTACAAATGAGGGCAAACTCATTCAATTTACAACTGATATTCACATTTACAAAGCTGCATTACTCATCAGAAGGATGGATTTTGCATTTTTTTAACTCACATTATTTTTTTTTCTGTTTTGTAAAAAAATTGAATGCTATGATAAATGATAAGAATAGTGTTTGGGTAGAAATGCTTGCATTGCTCTGAGGTGTGCCAAGGTTTAGTCTGCATTTTCCAAAAATACTTTCCAAGACCAAAAAGATCCCTTGCAATGAGACTTTTTTCTCCCTCCTCTGGACCAAAAAGCTATTGATACGTCTCCCTCCTGACACCGCCTGGTCTCTCTCTGGACATGGAGGCTGAATGCTGACTGCTGTTCACTGCACACCCCTGGACCCCATCCAGGACACTCTATTGTAATACAGTTATTTTTAGACAAGCCGACACAAATAAATATTTATAGTTGTTTGCAGGTCAGAGGTCTCAATGTACTGCTTACTGGGTAGCAGTGAATAAACTCCAGTATTTAACTATGTAAGCATAAATATAGGTTCAATAAAGAACTGCAGGAATAAACTGCTCTGACCTGAGGTATTTCGAGCTTGGCAGGAGCCCAAAAAGCAGACAAAAATAAACATTAATTATACTTTTTCTTTTTTGGGGGTCAAATTAATGTTACGGCGGCAGTGCTTTGAAAAAGTATTTACTCCCTCACAGATTTCCTTGGTTATATATTTTTTTCACACTCGAAAATCAGAAATTAAACCAGATTTACCTAAAAAAGATAGATAGATAGATAGATAGATAGATAGATAGATAGATAGATAGATAGATAGATAGATAGATAGATAGA
>JAUZNJ010040177.1:0-10457 GCA_034780135.1 Jordanella pulchra | reverse complement strand
ACGGACCACAAACTCATCAGTCTCTCTCCCTTCCAGTGATTGCCTCTTCAGCACAGCCGGTGCTCACTGCTTCCTGCAGTTCAGACTCTCAGTTTGCCAGAACTTTAATAAACTCTGTTTCTACTCTACTACTCCTCATGTCGTGGTGTTCTGCATGTGGGCTAAACAGCTTAAAAACCCAAACATGACATCCTGCCACTCTACTAATAAATTGTAAACAGTACACCATGTCTGCCCTAACTTGATCTGATTATCTCAGGCAATCACAGGGAGATTACTACAGTTTTCATCTTTCCCATAAAACAATCAGATATTGTGTTAGGGTTAGACAACATAATCCCCAACTAAACCGAGGTGAACTAATATTGTATCATGGTCCACTAACTGCCCCTCTTCATGTTTACAGTCAGTTGTTTCTTCGGGCCAAGTCCTGACAACCTTTCTGGAGACAGATTCCATCGACTGGTCTTCGGTCCCAGAGGAATATAACGACCTAAGGATGGTTTTCAGCAGAAGTAAGGCCCAGTCTCTACCCCCTCACGACCAATAGAACTCTTGCCGGGAGCTCCACTACCTACCAGCAGAATATACAATATCTCTCACACAGAAAGGTCAACTGTGGAAATGTATCTTAACGGATTTCTTGCAGGTGGTATAATTTCTTTGTTGTTTTTCTTTGTTGAGAAGAAGGATGGATCTCTATGCCCATGTATTTATTGACTATTGGGGTCTTAGCCAAATGACTGTAAAAAAATAGGCCTCCACTACCACTCCTCTCATCCGCTTTTGAACCGGTACAAGAATCTGCCATCTTCACCAAGCTAGATCTTCTTATTGCATATACTGTATTGTAGTGAGAGTTCGCTTGGGAAATGAGTGTAAGACAGCATTCAAGACACCACTTGGACACTTTGAATATTTAGTGATACCTTTTGGTCTATGCAACGCACCAGCCACGTCTCAGGCGCTCATTAATGACGTTCTTCATGATTTTTTCATGTCTTTATCTTCCTGTACCTTGACGACATACTAATCTATTCCAAAGGATTGTCTGAGCACCGCTGCCACATTCGCCTTGTGTTACAACGTCTACTAGAAAACAGTTCGGTTCTAGTTCTACATCTGTTTGCTTTTGTCTCCTCAGTGTGTTCTGCATGTGGAATAAATCCTGGTTAAAACCATGACAAATATTATCAAAGTATACATCAGTGCTGATGCTTCCCGCCAGGGTCAAAGATTTAGATACTATATCAATAAAACTCTTCTAGTTTTCTCATTTCTTTGTGTGAGCTTTTCAGGCTGAAATGGCCAGTGTAGCATCAAGATAATGTCAAAGTTGAGTTAAAGCAACACCGTGTGACCCAAGTATTAGCTTAATTTGAAATGTATTTAATTATTTTTCAGGTCATTCAATGTCCCTAACGCCAGTTTGAGCTATTTACAATCAGGTCGCATCTGCCTCTGACTGTTGCTCCATCCTCTAAGCAGTGGCCCCTCCCTGCTGGTGGTGAGCCCACTCTGGGCCTTGCATTTCTCATCTGGGCTTGGACCAGTTAGGTCTTGTGGAGTAATTTGATTAAATTCAAAAATACTTTATTTATTGTAAGGTACTGGCTTCAGCACAATGGGCAATGTCACTCATTCCAGGATGAGTGGAAAACCACAATGATGTTAAAACAAAAATTTTTTCAGGTGGAAAGAAATTACTTGGTGTGTATTGGTGCTCTCTGTGGGCTGCCCTTCTCTCTCTTGAGAGGGTCGGATACGTTACTGAATAAGTCATGTGACCCAGAGCACCACTGAACAATAGACTGAGCTCCCCTTAAAGATGAGAGCTAACAAAGTTAAGGGTTTTTGTTAGCCAACAAAACAGAGATTATGCTTTCCTGATCAAGTGTATATTTGGTTCTCTGATGTAGGATTAGTCTAGAGGGGTGAATGTTTCCTCGTATTTCCTCCTCAGACCCAGAACATTCATTTAAGGGTGAAGGTGAAGGAGAGGATGAGGATGTAGTACAGTGTGATTAAGGGAGAGACTATAAAAGTCACTGTACTCTGTGTATGATTTCTTTAAATCCAATTAAATTAAATTAATTGTTACTCCTAAATTCTCCATAGATAGTGAATCACATGAAAAGATAAATTGGAGGATATTCTTTAATTGTGGTTCTCAGAAGGATTTGGCAGGGAATAGTTGCCAGTTGCTTTCAAAGGCACTAAATCACACGAGATTTCCCTTTTCTTTGGCCAAGCACAGAATCTTCACCTTGTCTTGGAAGCTTGCAAACTTGACCAAAACTGGCCTTAGTGATCCTGGTTTGAACGAATTGCTTGATATTTTCTTTTCTGAGAAGTATGTGGACCACTGCTGACATATGTGGCAATGTATATTTGGATATTTGTTTGCCTGCACAATCTAATTTTCAAATCCAAGTGGTCATTAACTTCTTTGGAAACTTGCCCTCTTATCTGGTGAATTGCTTCCCATACTGTTTTATCTGTCATGACACATGGCAAACAAAGTTGTGCAGTGCACAGCTTTAAAGAATGTCTTAGGTGCAACAAAATGTCCAAAACGCACAGATTTTTAAAAAATGATGTGGTATTAAGTGTCTTCAAAAGCAGCTCCACCTTTCTAATCTGTTAATAGCCTTAAACGATACGGTAATAGGTACTAATAAAATGCTCAGGTTGCGTCAGCCATCACACCCCAGATTTACAGCCGCCAGTGGCTAAAAGTTAAATACAGTTGTTTTAAGTTGACTCTGTTTCCTTAATGATCCAAAGCCATTACTGCATTCAACTGGAGTAAGTTTCATGTGGTTATCATAAATCTACTTTTACATAAACATCCCATATCTATGAATCTTATTGGCTAATAATCAAGCAAATCTCTTCAAAGTAAAACAATCATGTCAGTTTTCAGACTTGCACTTTGTAGCTTACAAACCCACTTCCTCACATTTTATTACATGAAGAAATATCTTTCAATAAGACCGGAGTCTCGAACCCGAAATCCAGGTTGAGTCTTCAGATCTATATTGTTGCCTTATGACTCAGTCTGAAGTGTCTCAGGTATTATATACTTGGATCTTAAAGTCTCTCACTATTTGTAAATTGTTGGGTTCCGGAGGACTTTTCCGTCCTCCTCTTTGTTTTGGGTCCTGCTGCTGCTGGCTCTTGTCGCTGTACTCTGGATGTTCTCCAGAGGAGACACGCTCCTGGGTCTGCACACCTGCAGGCAAGCTTCTCATTAGTGCCCGGAGGTGAAAAGACGCCGACAGCCACCTCTTCAACGCCTGGGTGTTTGCCTTACATGGTTCTCTAAACCCCTCACAGCCAAGCTCTGAATTTTGTTCCTCTTGAGTCTTCCTCTAAGTAATCCCTCGTTTCTCCTCTGTGCTCTTCAGGTGTCCTCCAACGAGTAGATCTCTGGATCCCTCCTGAGAGATCCCACTGTGGCTTTTACCCACAGGTAGCCCGACCTCCATGTTCATCAAGATCCTTCTGACTCCAAGATTTTACCCAAAACGCTGCCTAATACTAACTGGTTTACTTCTTACAATAAAAATTCTTCTACAAAATTTTGTTTCTCTTGTGCTGATCTGCATGTGGGCTAGAAACCTTAAACCTATCATGACATAAATAGAGCCATTTTATTAAATTTTTTTTACATATAATTCTTTGTCATTACTATTAGAATCTTCTGACTTACTAAAGGGAAAGAAATTAGTTCAGCAGGAGATTAGAAAGTGATTGGAAAGGGATTTGATAACTGAAAATCTTTTTTAGAGTTTTACTTAATGGTGTAAATGAAATAAAAAAAACACTGGTATAATTTAAAGAACAAAGGCTTGTATTCCTTCAATTTGGCAATCCAAAACTGCAAAATGACTGCGAGAAACCCACAGCAAGCAAGAAGTGTCTGAGTGTGCAGCTGAAAACAAGGTGACATTTATGGGTGATCAATTTATTCTTAAGCACCCAGCTGGACTCACAGCTCTCACTCAAAAGTTGGCTCACACATACACTGCTGTTTTGGAAAAATGTTTGTGTGAATCACGTTGATGCCCATCTTCTTGAAAAAATGTTTCAAAAAAGCCATACGGGTGACAGAATTATACAGTTACAGTGGAAAGCAAGTAAACCGGGGTTTTTTCTTTTTTTTGGGGTGGGGGGGGTTGTTTTTTCTAAATCAAGTGGCTTGTATAAGGAAATGTTTTTTTTTCTTTACTTGAGTTTAAAATGATGTAAATATTGTTCATCATCAGATCAATTAGCACTTAATATATAACAGATTATATAACAGATAAGAATTCTCCTGTAACAGATTATAGAAAGATTCTGTGTGTAAACATTTCCACACTTATTACTTCTCCAACCCTAACCTTTACACACTATAAGAAAAGGACACTGCCACAGCTTTCTACTCCTTCAACACTGTGACAAACACATCTTAATTCCAAAATAAACCATTCTGTCAAAAGTCAAAAAGAGTCAAAGCTCATACTGTCGCACCAACCACATGCATGTACCATTGCTTTAAATTGACACAGCTACTTTAATGTTGCAGAAGAGGTCCAATAATATTACCTAATCTTACACAGAACTACATAGCTGCCTTATCTGGCCTGCACTCCAATGTTCTCTGCCTTCACCACTCTGTTTTCATTTGCCTCCTAATTGTTCCTTGTTGCCATGTCTTCTCTTCCACTGATCTGAGGCTTTGCCATTCTCTGGATTAACCAAAACCCAATCAAACAGTTTTACATCTCCCTGTCCCTCCCTGGTGACCATCTTTAGTTAAATAATCAATCTTCCTGTCATCCATTATTCCTTCAGTCAGTCATTATTCCTTTACTAAACTCTCCATCTCCTCATGAAGAGGTGGGAACCTCAGTATTCCAGTCTCCCAGTCCTCAGTACACCTTACCAGTAACCACCCACATTTATGCTCTCTGTAAATACATTTTTAGATCTCAATTTACTGTTTCCTGAGTATATCCCCACAAAAGAGTCAGAAAAAAACAATACTATGACATCAATACGCGACCAGGTAGACCTCAGTCCTACCTGGTTTTACTCATTCAACAGATTCCTTTTGGTTTCAGCTAAAGATAATCTGTGAGGTAATAGACAAAATGTTTCCTAATAAGGCTCTCCTTAATACTGGGAGAAAATGAAATCTTTTCAGACCAGAATCAAGCTTTGTAACTAGATAGGCTTTGATTCTGAAGCAACACCCACATGATGCAGTGACTCACAATCAGACACAAAATGAAAATACTTTTTTAGACCTAATGTCAGTATTTACACCAAAATCAGTATTAGAGTAGGACACAATCTAACATATCATCAGAACAAATAATACATTAATACTTTATCCTATAACTGAGATCTAGTTTTCTTTGCCATTACTGAATAGCCTTTTCATTCCTGTCACCATTATAGGGTTTCCAATTGAATCATACTCCAAGCATTCCAGCCGGGAGCCACCCAGCCCCCCGAGCTGCAGGCGGCTCGGGAGGCTGGGTGGCCACCCGCGGCCCAGGAGGCTGGGTGGCCTTCCACGGCCCAGGAGTCTGGTTGACCGCCGATTCCACAGCATAGGCCTACTCAGGGGCTTTGGAGCATAGGAACGCCCATTCAGGGGCCTTGGGGTCTCCAGACGGCTCAGAGTGGGCTCAGGGGTCTCAACAGCCACTCTTTCATCCAGCTCGGAACTGGGTTCTCCTCTTGTTCGTCCTCTTCCCCTTCCAGGCATTTTGGAAAAAGATCCCACCACTGCCACCAACTGTGAGGGACCCGACTCAAACAAGTACAAAAAAAGAGTTCAAATTAGAAAAAGTTCAATTTAATTCTTCCAAAATAGCAAACAAAATATAAAGATTCAATGCAAAAATAAGTCAAAGAATAAATAACCATTTTGGGCCCAATTTAACTGAGGTCAACTGAACTCTAACTGAACACAAACAAAACTGACCTTCCTAACAAAGAACAAAGGGCTGCTTAAATAGGGGTGGAGTAACCTAAATCTACCACTTGAGGGAGGCACGACATAACAAAAGAATAAATAAATACAAAATTAACTAAAGCATTCTGTGAAACAAATAAAGCAAACTAACTTTTACTTAACAAAAACCATAATAAGTGAATATTTAAGTGACAAAATTAACTAATTAAAAACAACTTGAAACAAGTCTCCCACTAGAGTCTTTCAAACAAATGGTATGCTCCAGGTTTCCTCCGCCAGCTGGTTTGAATCAGCAGTGGTGGGAGGAGCATCCACCACACAGCCTGAGGTGCGACGGACCAGCCAGCACACCAGCAATTCGATCCCAAGAAAGAGGATTTAGACTTTGGCTTTGCAGGTAGGAGAACCAGCTAGTCTTTCTGGGGGAAAATCTTTAATCAAGGTCGGGATGAGCAGAAAGGAGGTCAGAGCCGGGAGGTCAGATTAGAGAGGAGGTACAAGTCCGAGTTCCAGAGACAGTGTCGTAGTGAAGGCAGGGGTCGAAACCAGGAGGTCAGATGACTGGAGAAATCCAAATCAGAATCCGTTCATGTGATCTGGGGCAGAAAGTGGTCAAAAACAACAGGAAAACCAATATCTGACAGGGGCTAGGCAGAAATCAAGGTCAGGCAGATAACAGGCAGGCAAAAGGATAGCTGCATACTATAAAGGCTATAAAGGATAGCCTCACTACTAGGCACGAGCAAGAATCTGGCGTCAGTCTCTGATCTGAAAGAGATTTTGAAAGGCAGATGAACAGGTGTAGCTGATGAGTGTAGAGCAGCGGAGGCAGGTGGAAATAATCAGATCATAAGACCAGAGCTGATGCACAGATTCTTGACATAAACAAATGTTTATAAGGGACATCTTTATCTTCTCATCTCTTATTGGGCCATTGCTGGTTCCATTTAGATACATCATACATTAATTCAGAACACATTACACATTTATTTCTGCCATTTTGACTTAGTAACTCAGTGACTTACAATCCATCACATACATCCATGGCTTTATCTGTCCTCAGATTTGCATTGCCTCACAAAACTTGATATTTGTGAGAATACATATCATGTGTGAAAACAGCATTATAGAAAAGAAAAGACAGCTACATATTATTTACTTTGTAATGTAAAATAGAATCAAAATGAGGAGGTTCACCCTGAGATGATGCACAGGCCCTACCTGTTGGAACAATGTTTCTATACTTCTTTCTTTCTTTTAAATGTTTCATGTTTTGATTTAGACCTGATATGTATTGCGGATAAGTGCTGATGTAAAAAATGTTTGCAATACCAAATATGGCACTTTTGTTCAAATGGCAAACTCAACATTAAAATAAAAATTCTCTTTACACTGCTTCTGAATTCATTCTTGTGTTTGCGTATACAATGCGATCAATTGATTATGCAAATTGTGCAGTTAATTGCGATTAAAGATTTTAATTGTTGCTGTTATGATCTGGGACTCTTAGTCCCACCTGTGTGGGTTTCTCTCCTGTGCGCCTTTCCTCTTTCTCCACCAGATGGCGCCAGGGGCTGTTGGATGTGCGGTGTGGTTTCCAGTGGCTCAGGTGTTGCCAATCAGCCCTCATCATCTCCTGTGTATTTCTACAGCTGCTGCCCAGTAGTCGGAGCCGAGTGTTTGCTATCTGATGGTATCACAAAGCCTCCTGAGTGTCAAGCTCCTCTTACTGATCTCCTCGTTGACAGTTTCTGCTAGAAACTAATCTCCTTGTGATTTTCTCCTCGTTGCCTTCAGGTTCTCACAGAAAGTCTGGATTGCCGTCTGCTCCTGGCTTTCCCTGTGATTCTCTCTCCTCGTGACGCTGTGGTTGCTACCCATTGGATGCCCGAGCTCTAAGCTCCTTCCCTCGTTGTTTACTTGGATCCTCAAAGCCTTTCTACTGGCAGCACAACTGTTCCTGGAAGAACTATTCATTCTGAGCCGACCTGTCCGTTTCCCACCGCGCTCCTTCATTGCTTCTGGACCCACACAGGATACTGGGACCCCGGACCCCGGACACCGGAACTCCCCTCTGATTACACTACAACTTTCTTCAACAGTAAGAAAACAACCGTTATCGATCAGTCACAGAGTTTTCCCACGTGCCGTGACCTCACCAGTCTGTTTCCTCTCTCAGTGACAGTTCCTACCGTTTTGTTTCCCCTCGGACCTGGCTTTGGTCTCGCTAACCAGTCTCATCACCTCAATAAACATCTTAAACTTGAAAACGCTCTTCTGTTTTGGTGTTCTGCATGTGGGTTAGACAGCTCAAAAACCCAAACATGACAGTTGCCCCTTCCTAAGTTATAGTAAAATTCATTGTACTGTATGTGTTGCACTGTGTCAGACTGGTGTTCTGTCCAGTGTGTACCCGGCCTTTTGCCCATAGTCTGCCGGAGATAGCCATCGGCCACACCGTGACCCTGACGGAACAAGTGGAAAAAATGGATGGATGGATGTATTGGGTGTTTGTTTATCTATACATATATGTAAAAATGACTACATTAATACAGTTTTATCATATTTATATTTATATGATTTATCCAATCATGTATTCATTGACTATGACTACACAATCACTTTGACTAATTTTAGAAACCAAAACTACTGTACTACTTCCTTTTCCTTCTTTTTTTCTCTCCTGTCTTTTCCCTTTTTGCTTCTAAAAGTAACAATTTAAGCTGTCATATTGCTAAGCAGGTTAAAAATGTTTTAATATAATATTTCAAGAAATCCCAAATGCATTCACGAATAGGGCTTTAAGGCACTTTTAGTGTTTGTCTCTTTCATGTATGGCTCACTGAAAGTAACAGTTTAATCTGACATATTTCAGAACAGGGGAATAATAATATTTCAGTTGGTCTTTCCTAATAGTTAAAGAAAAGAAAAGGCTACAGGCCATTCATCTGGCTGATGGCTTACTTTGACATTGGCTGGCCCTGGCACAGTGGGGCTCCACAAAATGATTCGAAAGATTTAGACATGCTGCTGCTCAAGTAGACTGACAGGGAAACATTAGCCAGTTCTACTGCTGGTGAAGGCAACAGTTTTGATTCCCCTTTACTACGGTTTTCACTAAGAAAAGATCCCTTTCCATGCCTCTCTTCTGATTATGAGGATAAGAGAGTGCCATGCAGCACTTTCACTGACAGTCATTCTAAAAGGTTTATCTATTTAAAAAATCTCCTCATTAATTTTAATACCAATTGATCAAAAAATGGCTAAATATTTTTTGTGCAAGTGTAACTTTTACTTTAATCTGTTGCCAGACCTAAAACTGAGTCTCAAGAGGAGGCATCACAAATAACACTTTGAACTTCAATTAATCTATGACTCTTCTACCTATACATACATACATAAATACATACATACATACAAATAGGAGAGTCATATACTGTATATCTCTTTGTGGGTCATGTTTGTAGGTAACATGGCATTATTTTCTGCGCAGAAAGGCAACTCTGGTATAGCCAAGAAAAGTCCATTTGTTGTACTACTCATTTAGTGGTCTTTCAGTGTCTGCCTCATTACATTTTCACAGATTATGGATCGAAATATAAATAGATTATGTCTCTATGCAGATCTTTTTCTCACTGGCTGGAATTGCATTTGCTTTAAGCCACTTAGCCTTTTTGTGAGCAACCAGTTTTACCACACATTGCAGTGAGGGTAAAAGCTGAAAAAACTTAAATATCATGGACCACCATGGCTGGAGCCACTTAAATAGAAAACCAACATTGAGGAGAAACACTGCTTTCCCAATAAGCATAGCTGGAAACTCACCCTTAATAGTTCTTAAAGGAACGATTTTCTCTTCTTCCACCTGCTGGCCCAGCCTGCCCTACTGTGCAGGTGTACGACTCACTAGCTAGTACACTGCCTCACAACAAAAATATTGCATGAAGTTTGAATGTTATCCTCTCGCATGCATGGAGTTTTCTCTGGGCACTCTCACTTACAGACTTTCACAAGTAGTTCTTGTTATATGTTGTTAATGAAGCAAGAGAACATATAGTGAAGGATTTCGCAACTTCAGCTCAGCTGGTCCGGGGATGTGTTTACACAGAAGAGTCCTTTGGTTTTATTGTTTAGACTTGGTCAAAACCATATATAACTTTCTTAGTTGGGTTCATTTATCGCTACCAAAAAAAAACGTCTAGATTATTTTTTTGTTTGTGTGAATAGCTTTATGTCTCTTCATTCCTCTCTAACAGACTGAACCCTATGCTGCACTCCACTGTTAAAATTAAGACTATAGAGAAAGTAATAAAGCTCCACTTGATGGTAAATCTGTTGGGCTTCTCCTTGGTGTTCTACACCGGGTCAAGAAGAGAGCTGGATCCATAGCGATGGATTCCAGCCACCCGGGCCACAGACTGTTTGTGCCGCTGCCATCAGGCAAGCGGTACAGGAATATACGGACTACAACAAATAGACTGAG